>CM035844.1:215507461-215689961 GCA_020510985.1 Pholidichthys leucotaenia
TGTTTTTTTTATGACTTACAAGACATATCAAGGGCAAAATCACTCAGATGTCTCATGTTTCTGCTTTTTTTTTGCTTTAATGTTTCACTTAAGCCCCGCCCCCTTAAAAAAGGCAAGTTTTGACAGAACTTTTTGGTGACATAACTGCATGGTGCTCACACGTCCGCAGTGTTGAGCCAATCGGGACTCTGGCCTAACTGAAGTTATCCTCCACGCTAGGTAGCATTTTTTAACCAGCTGCTTTGAAAACTTGACCCAAATTAAGATGGTTTTTACCATTAAACTGCTTTTAAAGACTGATGGAGTTTCAGTCTTCATCCTGGCCCACTGTGCATACCACTGGGAATGTTCTTCAACTGATAAGTCTTTTTTATCACAGTATTTATTCTGATAATGTAGTGCTAGCCACTATTAGCCTTGTGGGATGTGGGTGGGCCTAGTAATCACAGATTCTGGCATTTGAAGGAAGCGGGAAAGTGAAAAGATTTTGACATGAAACTGTAAGACAATGAAAGATTTAGTTTGTAGAAAAAAGGGCATAAGATAACACTTTAAGCTACGGTCACAAAGATTCTTAAGAATGAGGGGTTTGTAAGAATCTCCCAGGTCCTACAAATTCTGGAGTTCGCAGACATTCGTGGAGGGGGGCATAGTTTCTTACGGCTGCCATTCAATTCACAAGAGTAACTTGAGGCATTCTTGAGAAATGAGGTGCTTTTCTGTCGTACGATGGCCCTAGAGTTCTTATGTTCATAAGGGTGCTTTGGGATCTGCCTATGGCACACTTACTGCCATCTTATAAAAATTTTTGTGCAACTCACAGAACTCTTAAGTCATTGGTAGAAAGATCCTACGGCTTTCGGCCCATTTGTCGCACAAATGACGTATTTCCTCCTTTTGAGCACCTCACCACCGCCTTAAGCAACACTGTACGAACCTTCATACGAACAGGGATTCATACAGTGTTTTCTATGACCGCTGTGAGGGGCCCTCAAGAACTTAAGGTGTTCTTGAGGCATACTTTGGGTCTACATCTTGCATAGTTCTTAGTTGTTCCTATGGCATTTGCACAGCCACCCTACAATGAGGGTTTTTCATGGGGCAAGACCATCGACCTGGCCACAAACTTACTAACGGTCTACGAATGCTGGATTCTCCTACGGCCACCTTAAGAAGGTCGTACGAAATGGTCCAAAAATTGTTTGTAAGGTGTTCACAGCCATTCGTAAGGGTATTTTTGACTGTAGCTTTAGACAATGTAGACTTGTTTTCATAGGGGATTTATATCATCTGGAAAGCATCTTTAAAGTACAGGCACATAAACAAACTTAAGAAGGTAAAAAAATAAAAAAGGTGAACATTGCAGTGATTGCAATTGCTTAGCAACCTCTCCTTCCTTGCTTGGCTTGTCAATAGTGAGGTATTATAACAGTGTGGTTACAGCGACAGCCCTATGTGTATAAAATACATGTTAAGTGCTCAAACATGAGTGAACTTCTGCATTTGTTCCATTCTTGAAACTACCTCTACCGATGGTTCCAAAGCTGGGGAAATGTTCCGTTCTGCTGAACACTTATGAAACATTCCAGACTTCAGGGTTCAAACCTCGGTCACGACAGTGTGAATGTACTCCTATATATTAGTAAGGTTTGTCCTTATTTTCACATGTTGCTATGTGATCTTATTCCTCCACACTATCAAATTAAATTCGTATTGAAGTGGGTTTTTTTTTTTTCTCATAGTTACATGTCCTTTATTTGGCCAAAAGCATGAAGCTGCAAAACCATAGGTTAGTGTATGGACAACATGATAATTTCTATCCAACAGAAGCAAAAACATCATTTAAAATCTCCACTGGAGTAATGTAAAGCTGGTACAACAAAATGTGTGGCATTACACAATGCAGCCCTGATTCCATTCAAAAATTGGCATTGCATCTGAATCATCAAACTACTGTGAAATTGCCCCATCAATCCCCACCGCCTTTTCCCGGGAGGTAAATCCAAAATATTCAGCAATTCATTCGTATTGCTCATTCGGCAAAGAAAAAATGATGTTTTACACGGGCGTCGGAGTCTCAAAGGAACAGACAGTTATTCGAGACAGAGATGAATCAATTCACACAAGTGGATTGTTGTTCATTGTCAGAGGAGAAGTGTGCAAAACTAAAAAAAACACGTGTGCGCTTACACACCCCTTTGTGAGGCGAGGAGGGATCAGAAACAAACAGCACGCTCCCTTGCATGATATAAAAGTTCTGTGTCCTGCACTTTGGAAGCATTATTAACATTTAATAGATTCTATTAGAAGCCTCTCAGACAAAAGATGGATTCTGAAAACACAAGAGTGCTGCCTGCTGCCGTTTCCAGCACCCACCCCTCCCCTTTTTTTATCAGAAAGGTAGGAAACAATGGCTTTCTGAAGGCTTCTCTACAAATACCGCCCCTGACCCCTGAGGAGTTAGTTACTGCCCACAAAGAGTGGATTGCGTACTCGACAATACGGCGGCTGTATGAGTGGGCCATAACTCTACTGTGGCTGCTTTAGCTTTTATGATGTCAAACGTGCTGCAATAACAGAGCAGGATGTTCGCTGCGAGGGGGCCGACGCCGCGTGCTTTTCACAGCGTGATACACACATCACTTTAGGAGATCAGCAACAATGTTATTGCACCCATTTACAATTATAGATACAATGCTAGCAAGGGCATAGAGATATGTTTTCAAAGCACTCCCCCCCCCACACACACACACCTATCATGCAGTAATACTGCACCTGTTTTGGGGTCGACTGAGAAATATGGCTGTCCTTGTAGAATACTGTAGACTATTTTGGCACTGTTTCCATAGGTGGGGTCGTCAGCGTCGGTCGCCGTGACTTGCAGCACAGATGTGCCTGGAAATGAACATAGACAAACACCAAAAAATTAACACCGAGTACATCGCCAAAAGGTTTTCAAATGTTAATATGCAGGTGGATTGGTGAGTAATGATGAGTGCACCGGCTGTGCAGCGAATGTCTCTCAGCAGCCACGTTTGGAACATGTAGATCAGAGAATTAATGTGGATAAAGTCTGAATTTGAGATAGCAGGGCTAGACAGGGGAGGAGGGTGTTATGTCTGGAAAAATGTGGAATGACCAATGGAGAGTGGAATTTGCTAGGAACATGAACTTTGTTAAACTTTACACAAAAGTTACTGAGTGGTATTACAGGTCGTACGCTGGGAGGCGGAGCGCACGCAAAAGACCTCGCACTCTGACCATCCTTGGCTTTTGTAAGTCGGTGTGATGACATCACCGATTGGTCGCTTCATCACGGTGGCACTGAACCGCTGAACCACAAATGTGGGTTTTTGAACACCACATTCAACCCCCCCCCCTCCAAAAAGCAGAACAACACATATAGCTGAATTGACCCTCCCCAATTTGGTATCGTGAAACCCCCCAAACTAGCTAGGGCCAGCGGGGTTGAGTGGTTTATTGTGCCACTCTGGCTGGCAGCCGCACTTCTAGCTAAACAGTCGAGCCCGTGCTGGACGCGCCCCTGGAGGTGCCGAGGCCCGAGGACTGGGATTGTCTTCTTCGAAACCCCAGTCCGGGTCCCACACAGTGCAAGTCGACTCCCGCATAGCCGTGTCATCCATGGCAGCTGCTCGAACTCGACAAAAATGGTTGGAGTGCCACACGGAACAATATGCCAGCTGGAAGGTCGCTGGCCCCAGCTGCGCGGTGATCTTAGTGGGTGCCAGTATTGGTGGAGACAGTGTTGAGGCCGACTGCTGGTCCGGTAGTTTGGTTCTGCAGACCTTGACCCAGTCCATCACTGCGAGTGGCGCTCTGTTCGGCTGTACTCAGTGTTGTGGTTGTGATGGTGTGGCTCTCATGTCTGCTGTGGGGCATCCATCAGGTAGTGGTGATTCTGCTGCGTCCCACTGGGGTGCAGACTCTTCATCTTGCAGCTCAGTGGAAGCTCCTGAAGGCTGATGCTGGGCGTGGATTCGGAAGGCATCCGGTGGTTCTGCTGTGTTTTGTTGGGTCGTGGACTCTTCACCCTGCAGCTCAGCAGCAGCTCCTGGAGGCTGGTGCCTGGCGTACATTTGAAAGAAGTCCGGCCTCTTCTCCCCCTCTCCTGGAAAGTCTGGTCGTGGCGATGTGTTGCTGTTGCCGCTGATAGAGCCTGCTCCAGGTTGTTGTGTCCTGGAGTTCCCGATAGACATGGGCTCCCTCTCCTGGCCATCTCATGCCATCTGGCGCCGTTAGCATCTTCACTCGTAGCCGTGGATTGTTAATGTGTTCGGCCAGCTGGTCCCACACCATTTCATTCTCCAACAGCCCAAATTTGCACATGCTAGTTAGGTAGCGGAGGTCCCCAACAAACTGTTGTGTCGTCTCTCTGGTCTTCTGTCGCCATTGGCGAAACCTAATGCATTGTGCCAACACGTTGTCCAGTGTGGCGAAGTAGCTAGCTAGCAACTGAACTGCCTCAGCAAACATTTCCATTGGTCCCAGCGTGTAGAACAGACATTGGCCCTCTATGCCCAGATTGTGAACAAGTAGAGCTCGCTTCTGTACCTCGTCTAGGTTGCCCAGGTCCAGCGTCGAGGCATAGGTGGTGAAGGCATTGTACCAGCATGGCCACAGTACGGGCGGCTCTTCGGGGGCCTCCAGGAAAGGCTGTCGTGACCTCAGACAAGCTTCCATGGTTCACTCTCGTCACCAATTGTTATGTCTGGAAAAACGGGGAATGACCAATGGAGAGTGGAGTTTGCTGGGAACACAAACTTTATTGAACTATACACAAAAGTTACTGAGTGGTAGTACAGGTCGTATGCTGGGAGGACACACAAAAGACTCTGTGTTCTTCTTCTTCTTCTTTTAGATTTGATTGGTGATTGGCAACCAGCTTACAGCTGCATTAGCGCCACTGACTTGATTATCATCACTCTATATCTCTGTATAAGGAGCTCTCACAAGGAGCCCCGAACAACTCGTGTGAAAATGGCCGTCCCTGGCTTTTATAAGTCGGCATGATGACATCACCAGCGAGTTGTGTCTTCACACCGGCACTGAACCACAATTGTGGGTTTTTGAACACCAAAGAGGGAACTTAAAATGCTGGATATGGACTTGTAGATTTAAGAAAAATCAATTGTTTTAAGGTACTATTCACTGCACTTTTCCTGTCAGCTGGTTCAGGTTCAGGTTCCTTTATTTGTACCCGTAGGTAGATTTGTTTTGCAGTCTGGTGACATCCATATTTACAAGCCACAAATTACATTCAACATAGACACAAACACAGGCACACATAAAGCTGACTATAAACATGATAAAATACTCAAGGCTCCATCAATCAGGGTATAAAAAGACAAAGAGATGGGAGAAAAACCAGAGGTAAGAGAGAAGGGTCATATTAAAAGTTAAAAACTAGTCAAAGAGGTTAAAAACTCAAAGGTCTAAAACCCAATAAAATATTTAGAACCCAAGTAACATCCTACAAAAATAAGTAAATATAAAAATGGAGTTAATAAATAGGCACCTAAATTATGTGCAATATATTGTTACAGCTTGTTCAACTCTTTGACAGCAGCAGGAATAAAGCTGTTTTTGTAGCGCTGGGTTCTGCTTTTTGGGACAGCAAACCCCTGTCTTGAGGGAAGAAGCTGAAAGTTGCAGTGCAAAGGGTGGGAGTCATCATTTAAAATGGAGGTAGCCATCCTCTGTACTGGCTAGCTCCTAGATTGGGTAGCAAACACAGTTGTTAACAGGGTTGAGGAAATTATTCCACACCCAAATGGGAAAAAAAAAATCTGTTTAAAAAAAAAAAAACTAGATCTATCCTAAATACCATCTTTGTCCCATCTTTATTTCTCCCTCAGTAAACTACATTAATGCCTTTCAGCAATCTGACTTTTCTAACAAAACATACAATTTTTTTCATGTGTGTAACTTTTTGTTAAAAATTTTTCAGCTTTTCTCTTAAATTTTTCTCAATTAACTACTTTTTGTGTAAATATAGTTTTTTCCCCTTGTAAACTTATTTTTTTCTCTAAATTTGCATTCACCCATCACCTAAATTTGCAGTTTCTCTCAAAGATTTTGCATTTTTTTTCCTCAAATTTTCAGTTTTTTTCTTGTAAATTTAGACCTTTTTGTTACTTTTTTTTTTCTCCAAAATTATTCATTTAAATTTGTGACTTTTTGGAAACATTTCATGACTATCATCAAGTTGTTACTTTTTTCTTGTCAATTTATATTATTTTTGTACAAAATTTTGCAGGTTTTTAAACCTGCTAAACTTGGAAAAGGTACATTTGTCATTTGCCTTTATTAAAATCAAGCAGTTATAGGAGCAAAGCAAGTACAGACTACCAAATATGAAAATTGAAGGTCAGTGTCACAAGCAAATATGAAGATACATGAATATTTGGGTACAGCCCAACTTAAACATCCATCCATCCATCCATCCATCTTCTACCGCTTTTCCGGAGGTCCGGGTCATGGAGGCAGCAGTTCAAGCAAAGAAGCCCAGACTTCCCTCTCCCCAGCCACCTGCTCCAGCTCTTCAGAGAGGATACCAAGGCGTTCCCAGACCAGCTGGGAGATGCAGTCTCTCCAGCGAGTCCTGGGTCTGCCCCGGGGTCTCCTTCCAGTGGGACGTGCCTGAAACACCTCAAGTGGGAGGCATTGAGGAGAAATCCTGATCAGATGCTCATACCACCTCAATTGGCTTCTTTCAATGTGAAGGAGCAGCGGTTCTACTTTGACCCTCTCCTGGATGACTGAGTTCCTCACCCTATCTCTGGGTGAGTCCAGCAATCCTACAAAGAAAGCTCATTTCAGCCGCTTGTATCTGCGATCTCATTCTTTCGGTCATTACCCAAAGCTCATGACCACAGGTGAGCGTAGGAATGTAGATTGATTGGTAAATCAACAGCTTGGCCTTAGAGCTTGGCTCCCTCTTGACCACAACAGACCGGTACAATGTCTCCATTCACTGCAAATGCTGCTCCGATCTGTCTGTCAATCTCTCACTCCATTCTCCCCTCACTCATGAATAAGACCCTGAGATACTTAAACTCCTCCACTTGGGGCAGGAGCTTGCCCCCAACCCGGAGAGGACAATCCACCTTTTTCCGGCTGAGGACCAGGGACTCGGACTTGGAGGTGCTGATTCTCATCCCAGCCGCTTCACAATCAGTGGCAAACCGTCCCAGTAAGACCTGTAGGTCATTGCTGGATGAAGCTAACAGGACAACATCATCTGCAAACAACAGAGATGAGATCCTGTGGTCGCCAAGCAGGACACCCTCCATTCCCTGGCTGCGCCTAGAAATCCTGTCTATAAAAATTATGAACAGGATCAGTGACAAAGGGCAGCCCTGGCAGAGTCCAACTCTCACTGGGAATGAGTCCGACCGAGTGTTGGCAATACGAACCAAACTCTCACAACGGCCATATAGAGACTGAATAGCTTGTAGTAACACGCCCGATACCGCATACTCCCGAAGCAGCCCCCACAAAAAAACCACGAGGGACGTGGTCGAATGCCTTCTCCAAGTCCACAAAACACATGTAAACTTGTTGGGAAAACTCCCACGAACTCTCGAGGATTCTTGACAGGGTAAAGATCTTGTCCGATGTGCCATGGCCAGCACGAAAACCACATTGCTCCTCCTGAATCCGAGGTTCAACCAATGGCTTGACTCTCCTCTCCAGTACCTTGGCATAGACCTTCCCAGGGAGGTTGAGGAGTGTGATCCCTCTAAAGCTGAAGCATACCCTCTGGTCCCCTTTTTTGATGAGAGGAACCACCACCCTGGTTTGCCATGCAAAAGGTGCTGTCCCCGACCTCCATGCAATGTTGCAAAGGCATGTCAACTATGAAAGCCCTACAACATCATGGGCATTGAGGTACTCAGAGCGAATCTTGTCCACCCCTGAGGCCCGGCCACCAAAGAGATTTTTAACCACCTGAGCGACCTCAACTCCTGTGATGGGTGAGTCATCCACTTCGTCCACAAGCCCTGCTTCCTTTGTGGAAGACGTGTCAGTGGGATTGAGGAGATCCTCAAAGTATTCCTTCCACCACCCAACGATATCCCCAGACAATGTCAGCAGTGCCCCATCCACACCATACGCAGTGTGGACAGGGAGCTGATTCCCCCTCCTGAGCCGCCAGACAGTTTTCCAGAATCTCTTTGACGCCGACCGAAAGTCTTGTTCCATGGCCTCACCAAACTCCTCCCCCACCTGAGTTTTTGCTTCAGCAACCACCCGAGCTGCACTCCGCTTGGCCTGCGGTACACCTCAGCTGCTTCAAGAGTCCCACAAGCCAACCAAGCTTGATACGACTCCTTCTTCAGCTTAATGGCGCCCCTCACCACTGGCATCCACCACTTGGTTCAGGGGTTGCCACCACGAGATGCACTGACGATCTTGCGGGTGCAGCTCTGGGCAGCCACTATTAACAATGGAGGTTTAGAACATGGCCCATTCAGACTCCATGTCTCCAGGCTCCCTCAGAATGTAGTTGAAGTTCTTCTGGAGGTGGCTGTTGAAGATCTCCGGAACAGAGGCCTCAGCCAGACATTCCCAGCACACCCTCACTATACGTTTGGGCCTACCAAGTCTGAATGGCATCCTCCCCTGCCATCGGATCCAACTCATTACCAGGTGGTGATCAGTTGACAGCTCTGCACTTCTCTTTACCACAGTGTCCAAGACATACGGTTGCAGGTCTAATGACACGATAACAAAATCATCAACCTGCGACCTAGGGTGTCCTGGTGCCAATTGCCCAATGGACACCCTTATGCTTGAACATGTTTGGTGTTTGCTTTGGACAAACTGTGGTTAGCACAGAAGTCCAATAACTGAACACCACTCGGATTCAGATTGGGCAGGCCATTCCTCCCAATCACCCCCCTCCAGGTTTCACTGTCGTTGCCCACATGTGCATTGAAGTCCACCAGTAGAACAATGGAGTCTCCAAGAGGAGCACTCTCCAGCACCCCAGTCACAGACTCAAAAAAGGGTGGGTATTCTGGACCATCATTTGGTGCATAGGCACAAATGATGGTCAGGACCTGTTTCCCAACCTGAAGGCGCAGGTAAACAACCCTTTCGTCCACCGGGAAAAACTCCAATATAGAGGCAGCAAAGGTGGGGGGATACAAGAGTATCCACTCCTGCTCGTCCCCTCTCACCCGGGGCAACTCCAGAGTAGGCCAAGCTCCAGCCCCTCTTCAGGAGACTGGTTCCAGAACCGGAGTTGTGTGTTGAGGTGACACCAACTATATCTAGCCGGTATCTCTCAACCTCATGCACCAGCTCAGGCTCCTTCCCCACAAGAGAGGTGACATTCCACATCCCAAAAGCCAGTTTAAGAAGCTTGGGATCAGACTGCCAAGGTCTCCGCCTTTGACCGCGACCTGATCCACATAGCACCGGACCCCCATGGTCCCTCCTGCAGGTGGTGAGCCCCCTGGAGGGCGGACCCATGTAACTCCTTTGGGCTGAGCCTGGCCACGTCCCATGGGTGGAAACTCAGCCACCAGGTGCTAGCCATCGAGCCCCCCCACCCCCCCAAGCCTGGCTCCAGGGTGGGGCCCCGGTAACCCCATACTGGGCGGGGTACACTGAATCCTTGTTCTAGCACTCATCAAATCAAATCAAACTTTATTGTCATATTGCTGTACATACAACTGTAGTGCAGGCAAGATGAAATTGCGTTTCTCTCGGCATCCATATAAGAAGCAGCATGATTAAGACACACTCCCACATAGCTCCACCCCCCACCCCACCCCCACCCCCCCATCCATTCACACATCCCTGAGACATACTTGGGGAAAAAGAATAACTAACTATAATATACAAAATGTCCATAGGTGCAGTAGTGTGTATGTGAGATTCCGGGTCAGCTGTTCAGCATCCTGACAGCTTGTGGGAGGAAGCTGTTGATCAGTCTGGTGGTTCTGCCTCTGATGCTCCGGAATCGTTTACCAGATGGAAGAAGTTCAAAGTGTTTATGCAGAGGGTGAGAACGGTCCTTGACAATGTTCAGTGCCCTGCTCCTACAACGGTTCTGAAAAAGTTCTTGGACAGAGGGGAGGGAGACTCCAATTACCCTCTCCGCCCCCTTGACTATCCTCTGCAGGGCTTTTTTGTCTGACATACTGCAGCTGGAGTACCATGTAGCAATGCAGTACGTCAGAACACTCTCCACCACACCTCTGTAGAAGGTCCTGAGGATGCAGATGGGGAGAGAGGCCTGTTTGAGTTTCCTCAAGAAGTGTAGTCTCTGCTGAGCTCGCTTCCTGATCTCCAAGGAATTCTTGCTCCAGGTCAGGTCCTGCGAGATCTGCACTCCGAGGAACTTGATGTTCTCTACTCTCTCCACTAAACGGCCGCCGATGCTGAGGGGGACGTGCTCAGGCTGTGACCGCCGGAAGTCGATAATCATCTCCTTCGTTTTGTCCACGTTGAGCACCAGATTGTTCTCCCTGCACCAGCCCTCCAGGTCTCTCACTTCTTCCCTGTACATTGATTCCTCATCCCTCTGAATAAGTCCCACCACCGTGGTGTCATCTGCAAACTTAATAATCTGGTTCCCCTCGTGTTTGGATACACAGTCATGTGTTAGAAGTGTAAACAACAGTGGACTGAGTACACAGCCTTGAGGGGTTCCGGTACTCAGCGTGACAGAGTTGGAGATGTTGTTTCCAACCTGGACAGACTGAGGTCTCTCAGTCAGGAAATCCAGGATCCAGAGACATGTGGCGGTGTTCAGACCGAGAAGGAGTAATTTCTCTATCAGTCTCTGGGGAATAATGGTGTTGAATGCTGAACTGAAATCAATGTACAGGAGTCTGGCGTAGGTGTCTTTCTGGTCCAGAAAGACATGAGAGTCTTTCATGAGAGTCTTTCATCATGAGAGTCTGTTGGATTGTTCTTCGTCTGGCCCTTCACTCAGGACCTTTTCGTCTTGGGTGACCCTGCCAGAGGCAAATTGCCCCGGACAACATAGCTCCTGGGATCGCTAGGGCATGCAAACCCCCCACCATGACAAGGTGACGATCCACTTAAACATTTTAAAACTTATTGTTTGGCATCTAATGATTTTTAATTAATGGGTCACTTTATTCTTTTGGTGCATGTGCATGGAAGGGTGTAGGTCAAAACAGAAGCTTATCATACCTAGCCCTCATAAAGAACTTAGATTTGGCTGCTACTGAAAGACATCAACAGAGCCAATAATCAGTAATATATTTACAATAAACTATACCTTCACTATCATATCGTAACACTTATTTAAAAATAGTGTGTAACCATCTTTTTAAACTTACTGAATGTGCAATACATTTTAAAATAAAATAACACAACATAAAAATAATTTTGTTGTAAGTTGTGTGTTTTTTCAACTGATTTAAGACAATTTTGCACTGTTGAATCCGAAAATGACATCCCTTTCTCTCGATCAGGTCAGGTTTTTATGCTAAGTTGTAAGCAGTTGTACAGGTGTACTGTAAATTGAATAGTAGGCACTGATAAAGGTAAGTACATGTAAATTGAATGTTACATCATCATTGTTCAAAATTCAGAGAATTTCAAGAAATAAAAAAGAATTTTGCATCTTATAAAGCGAAAATACCCATACATGTAAACAAAAACGTAAAAAACGTGGCCATAGTTCAAAAGTTGACCTGATTGAGCAACACCAATGTGATTTTTGGATTCAACACATTAAAATTGTCCTAAATCAGCTAAAAAAAACTTAGACAATAAATTTGGTGTTGACCAGTGTAACAATACAATTATTCCATACATTTACTCCTTTAACATAAAAAAGTGACTTTTTTACAGTGGTCCTTATTTTAGGTTTCCTGAAGACACATATGTCCCACAAGTTGAATTTACTTATTCTAAACTTCAACTCCTGGATAGGTGGTATTTGATTTTTTTTTTTTTTAACTTTGCGCATAATTTGCGTAATTCTGAATTTGGTTAACTAGAGCGTTGCCTGTAGAAAGCAAGTACTGAGGAAGAAAACAGTTGGTCCAGTTAGTGTTTACATGCACAAATGTAGGCTTTGTTTGAAAGTGGGACAGAGGTGTAAATGGAGGTAATCACATGTAGTCACTGATAGACAGACCACAGACTGAGACAGACATGGACACACAGACGCAGACATGGTGAATCTAAGAAACACACAAACACACATTCAATACTACTACTACTGCTGCTTCAAAGAAATACTACCACATAATACTACTATGTAGTAGTATTTCTTCTTAGTAGTAGTAGGAGTAGTAATAGTAGTAGTTCTAGTATTTCTTTTCAGTAGTATTAGTATTAGTAGTAGTATTTCTTCATAGTAGTGGCAGTTGTATTTCTTCATAGTAGTAATAGTAATAGTAGTAGTTGTATTTCCTCTCAGCAGTAGTAGTAGTAATTCTTCATAGTAGTAGTAGTAATTGTAGTGGTAATATTTTTTTCTCAGTACTAGTAGTAGTTACTCATAGTAGTAGTGGTAGTAGTAGTAAGGCAAGGCAAGTTTATTTGTATAGTACATTTCATGTACAAGACAATTCAAAGTGCTTTACATAAAAACATTAAAGCATCAGAGCAAGTTGCAAAAGGAATACATAAGAATAAAAAAGCAAACTCAGAAGTAAATTAAAGAAAAACAAAAGCAGGCTAAAATAGAAAATGACAGAAATAAAAATTTACAGTGCATTGTAAGAGATTAGCAATTGTTCTACTGAAAGGCCGCGGCAAATAGGAGAGTTTTTAACCTGGACTTAAAGCAGCTGAGAGTTTCAACAGCCCCGATGCTTTCAGGGAGCTTGTTCCATATGTGATGGGCATAAAAACTAAATGCTGCCTCACCATGTTTGGTTCTAACTCTGGGCATAGATAGTAGGCCTGACCCTGATGATCTGAGGGCTCTGGGTGGTTTATAATGGACTAGCAGATCTGAAATGTATTTTGGCCCTAAACCATTCAGAGCTTTATAAACCAACAGCAGTATTTTGAAGTCTATTCTTTGACAGACAGGAAGCCAGTGTAAAGATTTGACAACTGGGGTTATATGATCCACTTTCTTGGTCTTAGTGAGGACTCGAGCTGCAGCGTTCTGAACCAACTGCAGCTGTCTGATGGACTTTTTAGGGAGACCTGTGAGGACAGCATTACAGTCATCCAGTTTACTGAAGATAAATCATGGACAAGTTTTTCTAGATCCTGCTGAGACATCAGACCTCTAATCCTCGCTATATTATTTAAATAATAATAGCATGAGTTTACTACTGTCTTAATATGGCTGTTAAAATTCAGGTCTGAGTCCAGAACCACACCCAGATTTCTGGCTTGGCTGTAGGTTTTAACATCATTGATTGCAGCTGAGTACTAACTTTGAGTCTTTCTTCTTTGGCTCCAAAAACTATTATTTTGGTTTTGTCTTTGTTTAACTGAAGAAAGTTCTGCACATCCACTCTTTAATTTGACCAGTGCATTTGATCAGGGTTTTAATTGGACCATGGTCTGCTGGTGAGACGGTTGTGTAGATTTGCGTATCATCTGCATAATTATGGTAATATATTTAGCAGTAGTATTTCATTGTAGTATTTCATAGTAGTAGCCATATCAACAGTAGTATTTTGTAGTAGTAGCAGCAGCAGTAGTAGTAGTAGTAGTAGTAGTTGTAGTGTTTTGTAGTAGGAGTAGTAGTATTTTGTAATAGTAGTACAAGTAGTAGTAGTATTTTGTTGTAATAGTAGTATGAACAGTTCTTATACAAAGATATAAATTGATGATAATCAAGTCAGTGGCGGTAATGCACCTGTAAGCTGGTTGCCAACCGCCAGTCAAATCTAAAAGAAGAAGAAGTATTTTGTAGTAGTAGTATTAGTATTTTGTTGTAGTAGTAGTAGTACTAATGGTAGTATTTCTTCTTAGTAGTAGTAGCAGTAGTAGTAGTAGTTAGTTGTAGTATTTCTTTGTAGAAGTAGTAGTAGTACTAGTAGTACTACTATTAGTAGTACTATTAGTAGTACTACTAGTAGTACCCCAATCAAAATTTCACTTACCCATTAAGCGTCAATTTGATAAAACATGTTTTTTTCTCTTGCCTATTGTGTCATATCATTTCTTTTCTTTTTTTTCCTTTCTTCTTTATGACTGGCGCCTAGCGGCTGCCCCGGCCTTGGATGCGCTCTGCAGAGCGTGCCCAAATGCCAAGTCACGTTTCGTTACCTTGTATTCATACATGTGTAATGACAATAAAGTTCAATCTCATCTCATCTCATCTCAGTAGCAGTAGTATTTCTTCATAATAGTAATAGTACCTCTAAGCCACCACCAGAGTGGTAGCAGAGAGGTAGAGTATCTCCCCCACAGCCGGGAGGTCGGGGTTCAAGTCCCGGTCAGGTCATGCCAAACACCATATAAAAATGGAACTTATGCCGTCCAGCTTGGTCATCAACAAAAATGGAATGGAGGAGGAAACTGAGGGTGACAGTGGCCGAGGAGGTAGAGCGGGTTGTACAATAACCAGAGGGTTGGTGGTTCAATCCCGCTCTCCCCAGCTATCCTGCCAACATCTCCCTGGGCAAGACACTTTACCCAACTTGCCTCTATGTCCATGACACTGGGTATGAATGTGTATAAATGTTTGGTAGTGGTCGGAGATGCTGTTGGTGCAGATTGGCAGCCATGTTTCTTTCAGTCTACCCCTGCAGCTGTGGCTACAGTAGTAGCTTACCACTACCAATGTCTGCCTGAAGTGAATGAATAATGGACTCACTGTAAGCACTTTGAGATGTCATTTGACATGTAAAGCGCCATATATATGTAATCCATTATTATAGTATTTCTTTGTAATAGTAGTAGTAGCAGAAGTATTTCTTCATAGCACTTATTTGTTTATATTATTATTATTATTATTATTATTATTATTATTATTATTATCAGTAGTATTGCCTGGGCATGAGGAGACAGAGTGACGGCTAAACTTTTATTGATAACAATGACATATTTTGTCTAAACGACTCCATACTCAGAGAACACACACACACACACACACACACACACACACACACACACACAGACAGACACACATTCCTTGCATTTATATACAGATTCTCTGAATTTTAGAGTATTCATCTGAATAAAAAGTGGATTTGTTGGTTCAAGATATTTTGTACTACATAAAACTGCAATTGCTTTTTTCCACAATAAAATACAGTTTGTTGTAGTTTTGTAGGTGTTTCCCCAAACCTCCACTCCGTATGACATACGGATACAGGATACTATTAATGTATCCTGTATATAGTGAATTCTGATTTAAGAGATTTTTAGTTTTATGTAGTATTGCAATTCAATGCAATTGGGCAGCATGCTTTTTTTTTCCAAGTAAGGTTAACAAACTGGATTTAATATACAGAGAATACAGTAACAAGCATTCATTATAGTGTATTATACAGTAGGTGTGACTTTTAAACTAAGAAACAAAGATTTGACTGTTACTTTAAAGGAAAAAAATACGTATAACTCACTATATCAAGTGCAAAATGGGACCCAGTCACTAAAAAATTACATTTTTGCATCATTAGTGACAGGAATTTAACAGCACACCCAATTAAACATTTTGTTTTCCCACTACTGTGTATGCAGGTTTCACACCACTTTTGTGCATGAACACCATTACATGTAGCCCAAACTAATGCTTATTGACAACATATTATTTCTATTCCACAGCCATTTTCCTCAACACAATTAGCATGCGTGCTTTTTCATGAGTACTAACAACACACTGGATTTCACAGTGAATCTAGCATATAAGGTAACAAATGTAATGCCAAACTCTCAAAAGCTCGAACATTCCTAAGTTGCAAAAGCAGAAAGAAAGATAAATAGATATTGTTGATGCTGTTATTTTCAGGGTTAAATTGAAAGCATTACATAAGCAAAATCATTAGATTTTTTTCAATCCAAAAAAAAAAGACCAAAACTTGATAAACAGCAATGACACTTTATTGGCTTCTTGCTGTTATTTAGAAATTAAACACTTCAAGTGTTGCTCAAACAGCATTGCACACTTCATTAGCTCAACATAATTGCGTGATGAGTGCATTTTAATTGAACTAGGGGCCCAAGCATTAGTACATGTGGAAACTGTAAGGAGACATGTGAGCTCTAATGATAAATGTTACAGCCTGTAAATCTGCTGGACACTTGCTCCCTGGCTTTCCTTTGGGAATTAAACGAAATTAAACAAGTGAAACACAACAAGTGAAACTCACTCTGCTGTGTCCCACCAAAAATATGATTTTTTTTTTCCTCCGGGAAACCTGGTGGACCGGAGTAAAATGCCAGCCATAATGAATCATATACTCCACAGCGTGATTGTGCACTCTGAATCTTGGCCTTGCAGCAAACATTGCACTGGGAATTATTTGGACTTTATCAACTCCGGGGCTGCTTTGGAAGTCGAGCCGGTTCCAAGTCATCTATCTAGTAACTTATTAGCGCATGATTTAACGGATGGCCCCTGACTTGTTCTGTTTTATTGCCATACAGTCAACCTTAGCAAAAACCACAGCTTAACTCTGTCATTCTACCATGTGTGCACGTGTACAGGCGGGATGGTTTTAACGTCCAACAAGAGACTTCACAGATGACTCAAAGCAGGAGTGGGGAGTCTTGTCAGCAGGGCAACAAAAGCTGAGGGCATCACTTCATAATAAAACTACCTTAATGAAGGCTTGAGTAGTTAAGAATAGGTTAATATTAGGTTATATACACTTTATAAATCATTAACAAGCCACTATAGCCCATGAAATAAAAAGAGAAATAGCAAATTGTTTCTAACCAAATAGTGAGTTTGTATGAAATATGTATCATACCTTAGGTATAATTGCTTATTTATGATTTATACAGCATTTATACCCTAATTAGTAACATGCATTTAAGCTATGCAGAAGTCCTTTATTAGGATTTTATTGTAAAGTGGTACCTCACTGACACTTAAACAATTTTTTATATCATTAAAGTTGACAAGAGATAGCACCGTGACCTCCTGGCCAGTAGGTGTCACACTTACTCTTGCCCCCACTATTATATTATACAAGTTGGTTGAGGCAAACATCAACATGCAGCATGACTACAGACCTCTTGCACAATGTAGAGAGTAACGTACTTCCACATTCCAGTCCACCCGCATTTCCGGTTCCGCTTCCATTATATTTTCCAATTCCCTGGTGCTTTCTTGTCAATAAATCAAGTTCATCACTTTCACTTATCATTGTACATACTGTAACTAGTGTGTGGCCAGATCGTTTTTTCCTTATCAAGTTCGTGTTTCACATTTTGATTGTTTTTGTAATGACATTTAGCCATTTAATAGTTCCCCAGTTAGCTTAGCGGCTAGCAGCTCTCATGTTTGTTTATGTCTGTGCCATTCCAAATACCACTGCATGGGCTATAATGGACCTGTGTAAAGGACATATATTGTGCAAATTCTTTACACAAGCTCAAGTCAAAATTTATTAAGAGAATAGATAACACATTAGCAGCTGGAAGCTAACTAAGCTAATATCAAAAACAGTAATGTTAACATCAGTAAGGGATTCTGCATACACAAAGTAATATTTAAAGGAGTCAGGTAACAACTGGGAGTCAGACATATGTTTTAATGAGTTTCACAGGTCCATGGGCTGTAATAGACCTCAACATCCTCCAGCCTTCAGACAAACTAAACTTGCCAACATTTGGATTTCAAAATAAGGGAGGTTTTTCCTGTTGTCTGGGTGGTGAGGAGAGTTCCAAAAAAACTATAAATATATAGAAATATTATATTAACAGAAATAACTGCATTTTTGGTAATTTATTTCATTAAATATAATTTTATTAATATATTTTCCTTTGAAATCAGAGTTAAAACTATTATTCTGTTCTGGCACTGCAAAATTATGGCCAAAAGTGTAAATTGTATGAGGGAAAAAAAAAGTCAAAATTTTACCACAGTCTGTTTCAAATTTATTAAAAAAAAAAACCCAGTAATTTTAGAAAAAAAATAGTCAAATAATCCACAAGTTTATAAAAAAGTCTCAAATGTACAAGAAGAGTAATAGTTTTACAAGAGGAAATTACAAATTTGAGGAAAATGGTTGCAAATTTAGGTTATTATTTATTTATTTATTTAACCTTTATTTATACAGGGTAGTTCCACTGAGAGGCAACCTCTCTTTGTAAAGGACGCCCTGTTCACACTCACAGTTGCACATTCACACCTGGAAGCTGCCCAGTACAACAACAGGCTGCTGACCTGTGGCCACTGAGCAGCTCCACTGTTGCTCAGTTGAGCACTTCCATGGTGCAGTGCAGTGGAGCGAAAGAGTGGCATTTTCCTCTGTAAAATGCATATACAGAGGAAAAAAGTAGAAAACTACAAGAAAATGGTTATAAGTTTAGTAGAAAAACCTCAAACTGTCATGAACCTGGACATTATCACAGGATCATGTCCATGCTTTATGTTCATTTGTGTTTTCTGTGTGCTTGCCTGATTTGGTTATTGTAATCACACTATCACTCTATAAATATAATATAAATAAATACATAAATAAATAATGTAAATAAATAAATTATTAATTTTAAATTTAAATTTATGAAATCTGTGTCTGTCACGATCATAGGACATCATAGGACGGCCTATGATGTCTGCCTGATGTCCTATGATGGTCCTATGATGTCGGCAATCATAGGACCGCCTACTTGACGTCTACATGACGTCACATAAACCATACTCTATATGACTTCAGATACACCGTAAGGCTGTTGTTCCTATGATCTCAGAAGGATGTCTATATGACATCATACAGACCGCAGGACTCGCTAAAAGACATACACATAGACACAGGTAAGCAACATAACACAGAACAGTGACAAGCAGGAGAAGAAGTAACAAGCAGGGGCAAACAGAGACGGCAGGACATGGTTAAAGAAAATGGCATGGCCGGGGCTGCACAATCACACACAGGGGACCAGAAGGCAAACAAGACCAAGGCAATAATGATAATGATGATGACGATAGTAATATGGGCTGGGACCCATGCCCTGGAGACAAGGAATATCATCACTCTACATATAATTCAAGAAATCTCTGTCTGTCACGATGTCATGGGGAGACAAGACCAAGGCAATAATGAAAATGATAATGACAGTAAGAATAATAATCACTCTATTAAAGCAAGGAATCTCTGTGTGTGTCTGTGTGTCTGTCACTTTATATGACATCATAGGACGGCCAATGATCACTGCCTGATCATCATAGGACGTCCTATGATCTCAGGCATCATAGGACCCGTGATGCCGTCATAAAGAACTTGCAAAGCCGTCATAAAGACATTCGCAATGCTGTCATAAAGATGTGATGTCTATATGATGGCACATAGACCAATGTGTCTTTATGATGTCATATCAGATAAGATAAGCCTTTATTAGTCCCATCCATCCATCCATCTTCTTCCGCTTAATCCGTTTTTGGGCGGCGGGGGGGCTGTCCCACAATGGGGAAATTCCAGGATTGCAACAGCACAGGGACAGCAACACTCAGAGTAATAATTTAGAAGATAAGAAAATAAGAGCAGTGAATATACATATGTACACATAAATATATAAATACGTATATGTACACAGTGCGGAGCATTGTAGCTAGATCCAATAAACAGCATAAACGTCTACTTAGCTTATCCTACGTAGTATGAATATGTACCCATACATATTGTCACCCTCTGTAGTGACTGATATTGTCCTAGTTGTATACTGGAGGGGACCATTTGTGTAAGTCTGTTGCATCTTTTGCATTCAATACTATTAGGTCGTCACGTTTTGGGGTTTTTTTTGCTATCTCTGCGAGCAGCCCTGCTTAGGTTATAAAGTCTGACAGCCGTAGGTAGGAAGGACCTGCAAAACCTCTCGGTTGCGCACCTAGGATGATGTAGTCTACTGCTAAATGAGCTCCTCAGTACGTTCAGTATGTCCTGCATAGAGTGGGACTCGGACTCCAGCAGAGATGACAGTTTAGCCACCATCCTTCTCTCTCCTATCTCCTCCACTGGGTCAAGGCGTTGCCCCAGGACAGAGCTAGCTTTCTTGATCAGTTTGTTCAGTCTCTTCCTATCGGCTGCTGTGATGCCACTGCCCCAGCAGACCACTCCAAAAGTGATGGCTGATGCCACCACCGTGAGATATATAGACCATCACTCACAATGCCTAAACTAATGTGTCTTTATGATGTCATATGGCTCAAAATTGGCAAGGTGAATAAGTCACAGGGCCAGTCTTTACAGTGGGTTCGTGTTTTCTGCACAACAGATTTCTGCAGCCATGGCCAATTCTACATTGCCGCAAGCAGAGTTGCCAGATCAAGCAGTCTTCGTATTGTTGCTCAAGATGAAGAAACTAAGCAAAAGCATCGCTTTCTCAGCAATGTTGTTTTTAAAGAAGTGCTGACACAGTAAAAATGTGTAACCTTGAAGAATGCCAGTCTACAAATGTGTAAAATGCCAAGCAAAGCGCTGATTTTCTCCGGGGGCTCCGGCTTCTTGGTTTCTACGGGCATGCACAGGCCTTTCTGAACAGGGTCGAAAGCCACTTTTTGCTCAGATCTATTTTTGTGATCCTGCCCATGAACTGGAATTACGACGCACCTATACCTCAACCAGTGGTCTGAACGAAGAAGACCCACCAGATGGAGAGCAATAGAGTGAGGAGAACTGCTGCACGTCAGAAAAGATGCCGTGAAGATGAAACACCTCAGGTTTGAGCAGTACGCTGCAGGCATGACTGTGAACAACACAGCCGTCTGAGACAGGAGGAGACCCTTCAGCAACGGGCATGCAGAAATACTTGCGTAGACTTGGTTTCTATGGGCATGGACGGGTATGTACTAGTTATTTATGATTTATCATTTGTATTTATTGCCCTCTGTGTTCCCCTGAGTCCCTTGTTATTGTCTTCTGTGTAATCTCATTTGGTCTTGGATCTGTGCTTGTATCTGTTTACCTATTGTTCCAGCTCCTCATGTTTTCCGTACCCATAGCTCACCCTTAGAGATAGGGTGAGGAACTCAGTCATCCAGGAGAGGCTCAGAGTAGAACTGCTGCTCCTCCACATTGAAAGGAGCCAGTTGAGGTGGTTTGGGCATTTGATCAGGATGCCTCCTGGACGCCTCCCACTTGAGGTGCTTCGGGCATGTCCCACTGGGTGAGACCCCGGGGCAGACCCAGAACTCGCTGCAGAGACTACATCTCCCAGCTGACCTGGAAACGTCTTGGTATCCTCTCTGAAGAGCTGGAGCAGGTGGCTGAGGAGAGGGAAGTCTGGGCTTCTCTGCTGCCTTAACTGCTGCCTCCACCACCTGGACCTCCACAAAAGCAGTAGAAGATGGATGGATGGATTGTTGTCAGGTTGCTTCATTGTTTGGTTTCACGTACATCCCCTGTCTGATTGTCTGTACAGCCCCGCCCGTCCTATTTTGTAGCTACTCCCCTGTTGTCTCCTAATTAGTCCCAGCTGTCTTATGTTTAGTCAGTTATCTGTTCCCACCTGTCCCGTGTTCTGTACTTACTCCCCTGTCTATATATGTCAGTGTTCAGCGTCAGTCTGGTGTGGCATCATAGTCGTGTGTTCCCTCCGGTCTCCTTATCGATTGAAGATTACCTTTCTGAGTGACTTTTTGCCTTCCTTGGCCCTTAGTTTTTCAGCCCCCATGCTGTGTGTTTATTTGACAATTTCTTTAATAAATCTTATTGGACCTAAGCCCTGCCTGCACACTGAGTCCATCACACCTGCCTGTCGGAGTGGTATATGTCACAAACTTTCAGTTGAAAGTCATTACTCAGGTTTTTTTTTTTTTTTTTAAGCGGGTGCTTTTGTGCTCTTACACAACTCAACTCGTAATTTTTTGGGTGTCTAGTTTTAATGAATAATTCTATAAGACAACACTGGTTTTACATGAGTACAATTTCCGGCTACTATACCCACCTCTGATCATTTAATTTAAGTATGCGTAAGTAAATTCCTACAGTATTGTGAATGTTTCCTTTGACTATTGTGTTTTCTCATTTTTACACATGCGTCACATACTCCCCTGAAAAAAAAAAAAAGGTTGCCACCACGCCAAAGTCTTAAAGCCAGAGGACACACTTGCAAAGGTATGATAAAAAAAAAAAAAATTAAAAAAAATTACAATTTAAAATTAAAGGCACACATTAGAATTTAATTACACAGAATTGAAATTTAATCTGCATCCAGATGAGCATTGCAAATTTTTGAGAAAAAGTTGCAAATTTATGAGAAAAAAAAGTTGAACATTTACATGAAAAAAGTCACAAATGTATTAAAAAAGTTTCAAATTTACAAGAAAAAAACTGAAAATTTAAAGGAAAAAATGTAAATTTCAAAGAAAAAAATTGCAAATTTATTTTAAAAAGATAAACATTTTTGAGAAAAAAAGTTGCAAATTTATGAGAAAAAAGTTGCCGATTTAAAGGAAAAAAGTCACAAATGTTTTAGATAAAAGCTGCAAATCTATGAGAAAAAAGTTAAAAATTTAAAGGAAAAAAATTGTGAATTTACAGGGGAAAACAACTGCAAATTTTTGAGAAAAAGTTGCAAATTTATGAGAAAAAAACTTGAAAATTTACATGAAAAAAGTCACAAATGCATTAGAAAAAGCTGAAAATTTAAACGAAAAAATTGTGAACTTAAAAAAACAATTGAAAATTTATGAGAAAAAACCTGCAAACTTATGAGAAAAAAGTTGAAAGTATAAGGGAAAAAATGGGAATTTACAGGAAACAACTGCAAATTTACGAGAAAAAAGTTGTAAATTTATGACATAAAAAGTTGCAAATCTATAAGAAGTTGTTGATTTTTTCTTAATTTCTGCTTAGAATTGGTGGTTCAAAGTCATTTTATATTCAGTTATGTAACATGATACAGAAAGGATTACAATGGTATTGGGGGAACAATTCTCTTTTGTCCCCCTCCTTGATTTACACAGGTGGTTGGGGGGATGGCATGTTAATGAGGGATGATTTGGGGTCATTTTACTAACAAGCGATAGAGCATCCACCTTCATCCTCCCTCAAATCACCTACTGGATATAATTCAATCCAATGTGTTAGAAATTCTGACGTTTTATATAAGTTAATCTAGGTTTTCACAGCAAAACATGTTTAACTCTTTAAGGATTAAATTTGATTACATAATCTTCCTCTCCTGTGGCTGGTGTTGCAGATTTGCGCCTGTCACGTGATTGGTCAAAAAGTATGAAAAAAAACAAACCCAGATGTACCAAGCATTTCACATCACTAGATGGCAGACACATATAGCTTACTGGTCTGCACTGGAGGACTGAGATCAGCAAACCCGAACTGCACTGAATCTGATGTCACTTTCAGGACACAGAAGAAGAGCCATATAAACAACTGCGCAACATATATTTTCACAGGGAAGAAGCATTTACTCCAAATTTTGCCAACTATGATTCTAAAAGGGATTATTTAGCTTCTAAAGGGAAATATTTACCTTCTGGACAGCACAAGATGGACCGGAGTGGAACACTTTTCCTCCGCCATTGACGAAGCTGCATGTGATGTAGAGGACAATACTGCTGGTTCTGTGGGGTAAACTAACCAAAATTGAGGTGGAATAAATAAGAATATAAATGTGATTGTCTCTGAATGTGGGTGAGAAAGCGAAAATGACCGACAGAAGACCAAATAAGGACCGGGGTGAGCACACGGACGCATGGCAACACATGGCGAGCGGTAGGGCTGATGTTTTTTATCAGTTTGTTTACATTCTACTGATTTTCTGGTTCATATACTGTATTTTGAAGATGAGATAACAAAAACAACCAAAAAAAAAAACCAAAGACAAAAAAACAAAACCATCCTTTGTAAATATGTCCAAAGTCCACTTTGACCGAAAGTTATGTAATCTGATGTGGCTGCTGTCACATTGTGCAAATTAGATGTATAAATTTACTCCTATCATAAACTTTGGATCATATTCTACATCTTATTGACATTAAGCCATTATCTCTTACCACTTTCAAGTTACAGCCTTTGGAATTTGTGATATTTAAACTGAATATTTTCTTGAAAAAAATCTTCACCACCAGAGGGTGCACGCAGATGGTGCAGTTCTGCAACCAAAAACCTCAAGTAGTTAAAATTGTTTCATACATTTTAAGGGTTTTGACAATAAATACATTTGTAACAATTCTAAACAATGTGAATACATACAAATTATAAATACAGTAACCATAACTAAATTAAATTTATGCATATACGCTGTGCCACCAGTCATTTTATATGCATCTGTGTTCATGTGAACGTACTGGATAAACAAGTTATATTATTGTATATGGGTCGTGAATCGCCCTTCAGGGCAGAGAGAGATAGACCCACGCGCTGAACTGCAGTTAGTGGAATTTATTAACAAAAACACACAATGAGCCAGAGTGCACCTAAACAAAAATCCAAACACAGAAAATAAGTAAACTTACATGCAGGAATGATTTCACCAGAGTGGAGAAAGGGCTGTGGGTGAGGAGGAATAATTGAGACTGCGGCAGTGAGCAGCAAAAACAACAGTCTATAAATACTGAAAATGTAATTGATGACAGGTGCGGATTCACATGAGCGGGCAGGTGCTCTAATTATTAACACAGAACACACTGAGACTAATGACAAAGTGGGAGTGTTTGGAACAGGTGTGAGGCTCATGCATTAGGAAACAAAATATAAACACTGACAGCAAAAATAAGAAAAATACTAACAGAATCATGACATAACAATAAGGACAAGAAAACCCACATCAAAATACTGACAGCCAAAAACACATCGAGAATCACTACACAGAAAACTAATACAACGCTGGGAGAATACAGAAAATACTTAGATATGACTTAAGAGTCTGAGCCCGGTGACGCACTGCGTTCAGCCTCGTGACAATGTGTACAGCCGTGGACAAAATTGTTGGTACCCCTCTGTTAATGAAAGAAAAACCCACAATGGTCACAGAAATAACTTGAATCTGACAAAAGTGGTAATAAATAAAAATTCTATGAAAATCAGACAATGCTTTTGAATTGTGGTTCAACAGAATTACTAAAAAAAACAAACTTATGAAACAGGCCTGGACAAAAATGATGGTACCCCTAGAAAAGATTGAAAATAATGTGACCATAGGGACATGTTCAACCAAGATGTGTCCTCTAATTAACATCACAGGTGTCTACAAACTTGTAATCAGTCAGTCGACCTATTTAAAGGGTGACAAGTAGTTACTGTGCTGTTTGGTGACATGGTGTGTACCACACTAAACATGGACCAGAGGAAGCAAAGGAGAGAGTTGTCTCAGGAGATTAGAAAGAAAATTATAGACAAGCATGTTAAAGGTAAAGGCTATAAGACCATCTCCAAGCAGCTTGATGTTCCTGTGACTACAGTTGCACATATTATTCAGAAATTTAAGATCCACGGGACTGTAGCCAACCTCCCTGGACGTGGCCACAGGAGACAGATAATACGAATGGTAACAAAAGAGCCCAGAACAACCTCTAAACACATTCATGGTGAACTCCAAGGTCAAGGTACATCAGTGTCAGATCGCACCATCCGTCGTTGTTTGAGCCAAAGTGGACTTCATGGGAGACGACCAAGGAGGACACCACTGTTGAAAACAAATCATAAAAAAGCCAGACTGGAATTTGCCAAACTGCATGTTGACAAGCCACAAAGCTTCTGGGAGAATGTCCTATGGACAGACGAGACAAAACTGGAACTTTTTGGCAAGGCACATCAGCTCTATGTTCACAGATGCAAAAATGAAGCATACCAAGAAAAGAACACTGTCCCTACTGTGAAACATGGAAGAGGTTCTGTTATGTTCTGGGGCTGCTCTGCTGCATCTGGCACAGGGTGTCTTGAATCTGTGCAGGGTATAATGAAATCTCAAGACTATCAGGTATTCTAGACAGAAATGTGCTGCCCATTGTCATACAGCTTGGTCTCAGTCGCAGGTCATGGGTCGTGAAACAGGATAATGACCCAAAACACACAGTTAAAAACACCCAAGAATGGCTAAGAGCGAAACATTGGACTATTCTAAAGTGGCCTTCTATGAGCCCTGATCTAAATCCTATTGAACATCTGTGGAAGGAGCTGAAACATGCCGTCTGGAGAAGGCACCCTTCAAATCTGAGACAACTGGAGCAGTTTGCTCATGAGGAGTGGGCCAAAATACCTGCTGAGAGGTGCAGAAGTCTCATTGACAGTTACAGAAATCGTTTGATTGCAGTGATTGCCTCAAAAGGTTGTGCAACAAAATATTAAGTTAAGGGTACCATCATTTTTGTCCAGGCCTGTTTCATGAGTTTGTTTTTTAAAATAATTCTGTTGAACCACAATTCAAAAGCATTGTCTGATTTTCATTGGTTAATTTTCATAGAATTTTTATTTATTACCACTTTTGTCAGATTCAAGTTATTTCTGTGACCATTGTGGGTTTTTCTTTCATTAACAGAGGCGTACCAACAATTTTGCCCATGTGTGTATTACTAAAGCTCTCATTGCACATTAATAGACTTCAATTGCTACTTCAGTTTAAGGGCTCAAGTATTATATATTGTATATACCGTCTATTTAGACCTGTTAAAGAGGTAAGTGCTACATTAGATGGTCTGATTATACACTTGCAACAAGTGAACACTCAAGTACCATTTTTACAAGTGCAGAAAACTGCTGATTTTTCTTTTCTAGGAGTTTTAAGGTCACTCCAGATTTCTTTATTCTTCGAGGCTTCCTTGAAACTAAAGACATCTAAAGTAGAAAGATTCTTGAGAAGCCATCAGAAAACATCACCAGCAGGAGGCATGAAGTGTAAGAAAATGCCAACAAATCTGTTCAGAACTAAGAGTTATTGGGTTTATCGCAGCAAGGAGGATGATCTTGACCATTCAAGTTCAGTAACACTTTCAAGCTCAAAGTTCAGATCTTTAGAATATGCTTTAAGGAACGAGAGCGCCACACATCTGAAATTTCATCAGAGGTGGGAATAGCCTTAAAATGTACTCAAGTGAAGATATTGCTACTTTATTATGATACTTGATCAAATATAAGTTAGAAACAAAGTAATGAGAAGGAATTAACATAAAAGCACTGATTTCAATTAAAAATAACACATTCACAAAAGCCAGTAACCATACAATCGTTTTTGATAGTGTGTGACATGAATGCACGTCATGAATGCATGTCTCACTATTTCTTTCCACATAGTATTGTCATGTAAGGGCTTAATCCTTTCGATCAAAGCCAAATTTTACTGCAACTTTTGAATTATTACAGAAAACATAGCGCAACCAATGGAAAGTTTACACACAGTGTTGGTCTGCTAATGACTGAATATACTGTATGCAGTATGGACATTAATATCAAATAACTAAAAATTAAAAACTCTGTGGAAATATCACAGGAAAAATAAATTCATGAAATATGTGTTCATGTCCAGAATGATATGAAACATTAACAAACAGTCTCATCTGTCCTCCATCACAACTCCAACATAAAGTTATATTTTAGTCATTTTCTGTAACATGTAACTATAACTGACAAAATATCTCTGGAGAAATCCCTGCTGTATTATAACTGAAGACCAATATAAAAAGATCTTTTTTTTTACAATAAGGTAACAATGTCCTAGATCAGGGGTGTCCAATCATGTGCCATGGAGGGCCAAGACCCTGCAGGTTTTACCTCCAACCAGTCTCTTCAGCAGCAGATTTCACTGAATTTCTTCCCACTGATTGCTGATCAGTGAAAACACCTGCTCAAGAGACTGGGTAGAAGAGAAAACCTGCAGGGTCTTGGCCCTCCATGGCACATGATTGGACACCCCAGTCCTAGATAAATGACAGCTCACCTCACCATCACAGTCATCGGAGAGATGTACCCTTCTCTTGAAATTATGTTTATGAGAGTTTTTATCATCCAGATGACAAAATTTAGTGCTACCGGACTAACCAACAAAGATCTTCATTACAGCAAGAGGAGGGAGTGAGAGAATGTCGGACAGTTTTAAAAGGTGTTTATTGTTCTATTTTATGTTTTAATGGACTGGTTTTTATTTTTCCATTACACAAATGGGGGCTCCAAATACAATCTTGGACAGTGTTATAGTCAAAACCTTATCAAGTCCTTGCTGTGATGCGTATTGACTGTGTTTCTTTCTTCTGGGAAGATAGCCGCTATTTCTCTTTTTTCTCCCCTGTACAGATTTCTCCTACACTGCTGAGGTGACCCTGAACCACACACCAGGGCTCTACAGCTGCTTTGCATCAACCTGTTACAGAACAGCTAATTTGAAGATCCTGCGTCCAGTGCTCCTGGCTCTTTGGTCATTGGGCTTTAGTGTGTGTGGACTGCTTTGGTGTAGTGTTATTCTTGACCAGTGCATTAGGCTTCAGTATCTGCTGACCTGTTTAGTGCCTATGCACTTTGAAGTAATTATTGCTAAAGGAGTGACTGTATGGGTTCTCTGCCTTTTCTTTTTGGTTCACTTTTTCTCCTGTTTTGTGGTGAGCCGGGTAGGCAAGTTTCTGTACTTTAAGTTTCATTATTGTAGTTTTCTTTTCTAGAAAGCATGGGGGTTTTGTTTGTTATTTTGGCCTGGGACAACCCTGATGCTGTTATGATCTTGTCCTTATTTGAGTTATCCTCTCTGTTAGTTTTGCTTTCACTTGTAAATAAACCTGCAGTTATTATTTGGCAACCAGCAGTCCTTTGGTGCTTAATTTGTGAGGGGTTTTTTGCACTGCAACCAGGTGTTTGTTACTTCCTTGTGTCTCCCCAAGCAATTTTTGGTCAATAAGGTCGTAACACTTGTCAAGACCAGAGTCACCCAAGACCAAGACAAGACCAGACAAGTCCAAGACTATAAGAAGTCAAGACAAAGTCGAGACCAAGACCTACATATACTGCGGTCTTGATCTCGATTTGGTCTCAGCCTGTCTTGGTCTTGAGTCATTAAACATAAGCTGGGGAAAAAGATTCAGTGATGTATCGTAATACTTGGCACTGGTAACAATGCACTGATCCATAAAACACGCATCAATCTTTCATTTAAAAAAAAGGGCACACTCATATACTTTTGGGTTATCAATTAATCAATGGCATTTTCAGTCCACTAGATGGCAGAAAGCAAGCACCCAGTCAAGTGAAGTCATAGCTTGTCTCTGAGATTTGCAGCCAGCTTTGAAAGTTAGGAAACAGCTCAAATGCTGCGCCTTTTTTGGATTTTATAACAAAGACGGAAGGAAGGACCTTGACATGACACACAACCCGTAAGAAGCACTGCACAAAGAAAGAAAAAACAATATGAACAACACTGAGGGCCACACATGTTTCAGAGCAGCATTAGCAATGGCTAAGCTAAAGAGACACCGGCATGGAGCTTATTCTCTGAGCGCCAAGTAAGTAAAGTTTATTTATGAAGTGCAGGGCTGGCCGATAAAATGATAATTATGGTTGTCTGTCTCTCTGTGTTGGCCCTGCGATGGACTGGTGATCTGTTCAGGGTGTACCCTGCTTCTCGCCCAAAGATGCTGGGATAGGCTCCAGCCCCCCCGCGACCTGAAAAGGATTAAGCGGAAGAAGATGGATGGATAGCGAAATAACTTTTACTCAATAGAGACATAAAACATTTTCAATAGAATTTCGATAGAACTCATTCGTTGTGTGTTTTGACAGACAGCATGAAAACTAATGAAAATGAGAATACACTGCACCAAACCATCGTGATGTTAAAATCGAGGCCTCACAAAACAATGAGCAACTTTGAGATAACTGCTTCATGAGCGACAGTGTTAAGAAGCATCTAATAAAGACTGCCATCTGGTGACTGTGAGAACTGCATCTGAGTTTATTGAAAAAGGGCAATACTCTATATCACAGGTTGCACTACACTTTTTATGTCATTTTCTCAGACAGGCTTGTAAAATTTCATTTTAATTGACTTTAATTAGATCACCCTACATATAATACAGTGGTACCTCTACTTACGAACGTCTCTACATACGGAATTTTCAGGTTACGACAAGCCTCAACGGGAAAATATTGCCTCTTGTTACGAAAGAAATTTCAGGATACGAAAGGCAAAAATACAGTACGCGCTGCTACTCGCAGCTCCCAGAGTTTACCGAACGTAAACATACTTGTAGCTGCTCTGCCATTGGCTATCGCCTAGCATCTTCCTGGCATCCCATTGGCCATGAAGTGTTCGGACAGTTTTACGTGTGTGTATTAACTTTTCTTCACTATGAACCCCAAGAAAGTGATGGAGAAAAGTGGAAAAGAAGAAAAGAAGAAGAAGAGAGTTTTTTGTCCATGCAAACAAAGAAAGAGATAATAGAAAAGTATGAAAAAGGGATGCGTTTGGTTGATCTCGCCAAAGAATATGGCCGTAATACATCTACGATCGGCACGGTATTAAAACAAAAGGAAGCACTAAAAGCTACGACTCCTTCCAAAGGCCTCTCTGTCATTTCGAAGAGGAGGTCGGCAGTGAACGATGAGATGGAGAGGTTGTTACTCGTTGTTGTTACTTGTTGTTTTACATTATGTACAACTCTCATTTTATGTTTATTGTGCAGTAATCTAATTGTAACATGTATTTGTTACATGTTTTGATGCATTTTTATGATTTATAAAAAATTTATGTCCGAATTTTGGGGGGCTTGGAACGGATTAGGGCATTTACATGGAAAACGCGTCTCTACTTACGGAATTTTCAGGTTACGAAACTACTTCCAGAACCAATTAATTTCGTAAGTAGAGGTACCACTGTATGTCAAATGAAAGAGCTTTCAGAATTTGTGGTCATTGCTGGAAAAATTCTGTGGAAGGACAATTTTCAGTAAACAAAACCTCTGATACACACACACGCATACGCGCGGGTGTGTATATATATATACAGTATATATATATATATATATATATATATATATAGAGAGAGAGAGAGAGAGAGAGGGGGAGAGAGAGAGTATGCAGGGGTTGACAACACTGGCCAATGGCTGGGTAAGTGATGTTACGCTTGACACCGCCCACTCAACACTGATTCGCACAATATAAAGCGGAAGTGTCATGAGCACATTTTTTAAAAATTTAATAGAATAAAATACAACATACAAACTCTCGATGAAGATAAAGGTTACAAGAGTTACAAAATCAGAACTTTCACAAAAAATATGCAAACAATCAGTTAAACATCACATTTCAATTAACAAGATAAAAAGGGGTATATTAAAAGAGAGCGAAAGAGAGAGAGTAAAGAGCACAACAATTCTCTAATAAATAGTTTTTTTATTATATTAATAAGAGCTGTCCAATGTCTCTTGCAATTTTTTTCATCATGAGCAGTGCATCGAGCGCTGTTTCAGCATGCCCACAGTCCCGTGACTGTAGCAAGCGAGGCCTCGTTATGTCGGTCACATTATGTGACTTGAGGGCTCGTGGGAACGTATGGAACACCAAGCCCTCTAAAATTTCTCTCCAGTTCTCAAATCTCGTGATGTGACAACGAGGCTTCGTTCGCTAAGGTCACGTGACCGTGGTCATGTTGACACAGTGCTCGACACGCTGCATCGCGACACTTCTGTGTTATATTGCTCGAATCAGTGTCGAGTGGGCGGTGTTGAGCATAACATCACTACCGAACCAATCATGTGGCTGGAAGTCACGTTCGATTGACGCACACAACAGCGTGCGTAAGCATGTACGACCAGCACGTAGCCGGGGCTTAGTTTGGTACACCTGCTAATGTTTGGGCTAGCACAGCCATGTAGGAGATGACAGAAAACATTAAGGAACTCTAGTGACAGCGTTACCAAAGAAGACACCAAAATGGAGGCCACCCAATGCTCAATAGACAAGGAGATTGTTGAAAAAAAAATGGCGGAGGAATACAGTAATGTGGAGATATTTGGGCTATTTAAAGTCTGACAAGAAGCAGCTTAGCGTGCACTGCAAACTGTCAAGCACGTTCCCACAAAATCAGGTAGCACGACAAATCTTTTCTTACCATCTGAAGCAGTGCCATCCTGTTCAGCAGGGTTGAACTAAACAGTGAACGGGACCGAACAGGATCGAACGGGACTCCAGTGACCCCAACCCCCTAGAAAACATCCAAATAATAAAGAAAATAATTTTATGGGACACCAAACACCCCGATAATCAATTAAATCATTTTAATTGTAATATTTAATTAAAAAAATAGCCATTCTTGTAGTAACTAGCATTACACAAAATGCCCAAATAGCGCATTAAATTATAGCTAATGGGACCACGTAACATCAAGTCAGCTAACGGACACATTTATAAATATTCCAGACCCATTGTAATAAATTTCTTGAAATTTAATTTAATAATTTCAGAGTTTTGTGTCCCATTCGGACATGTTTGTTGTTTAATCAAAATGCTAACCGGTGTTGTTTGGCTGCAACAATCCTTCGCCACACATACACTGGGGAGACTGATAATTTCACATGGAGAGCTGTACTGTAACGGCTACTACATTTGGGCATGTACTTCACTCAGCTAACGGTAAGCTGATGAGCATAATATTACAATATTTATATTTTATGTTTTTAAATTTTTTGAAATACAGTTGTATAATGTCCTACACTACATTTGTCATATTTAAAATTAATGTTGTTATAGCTTCACATCTCACGTAGGAGTAAAAAGGAACCTTTAACTGTCATAATCCGGTGCACGGGCGGGGGCCGTGCTTTCTGATTAGATTAATTTTGTCTTTGTCTTTTTGTTTTTCAGTTCTCCTTGTTGGCTGTATTTGGTTTTTGTTTTTGGTTAGTTTATTATTAGTTTCTGGATTTCCTTCTTTGGTTTATTGTGTTGATCGTTGCTGGCACTGTGACAGCTCGCGTGTCATTTCCGGCTGTCAGGTTCTGTTCACGGGCTGTCATGGCTGCCAGCAATCGCCACTCAGGACCCTGCAGGTGTTTGTAATCAGGGCTGGCCTATTTTAGCTGTGGGCACCATTTCCCTGGTGCAGCAGCATCAACACGGCTCATGTCAGGAATCCCCTGGACATCTCACCAAGTTAAGTTACTCTTTATTCTGTCTTGCTCATGTTCCTGTTTATTTGCATTTATCGCTCCAGCTTCTAAGCTGTGATTTTTGTTGTTGTGTGTTAGTATGTTGTGTTTCTTTTTAGTTAATAAATTTATAAACTCACAGTCTGCATTTGGCGTCCTGTTTGCTCTAAGAGAGGGCTGTTCATGACAGTACGCCGCTGCCAATCGGATGCCATCGGATTGTGAGTTTTGTTTTTGTTTTCCTCCCGTATTTTTTCTGTACAGTTCATTTTTTCCTGCTGGTATGGCAGCATCATTGGACTTGGGACGGTTTGGGTTTGACGAGGAGGAGTGTTGGGCGGCTGAGATTTTGCAGAATCTTATATCTGATGCTCGCCTAACCCACACTCCTGAGGAGGAGCTCCAGTTTTGGGACTGTGCGGCACAGCTGATTGAGGGGTTCCCCAGCCACAGCAGCCTGGCTTGGCTGAGCTCTCACCATCAGCTGCTGCAGCCCTTACCTCTCCTGTTTCTCCCGTTGCACCTCCTTTATCCCTGGAGGGTCTGCTGGTCCCAGGAGGGAGCCGGCGTATGGTGGAGAAGACTGCAGCATCTTAGAGTCCAGCGCCAGCCGGCTCCTCAAGGGTTCCACCAACCATCCAGCTGGGGGTTTGGACCGCCACGATGGAATCATTGGAGTCCTGGACAGCGGTGGAGCTCGAGCACAGGTAGGTCTCCTTATGTAGCCCCAAGAAATCTTGCCTGGCTCTTGGTGGGGGGGAACCAGGTGAAGCCCTCAGCCACACTTGGGTTTCCCCCACCGGGCTACACTTGTGCCGGTGACCCTGATCTGGTGTGTATTACTGTCTTTGATCCTTTGTCTGAGCCACCATCTAGGGTCACCAAGGTCTCTGTGGGTGCTGTTCCCCCTCAGGACGAGGTCTCTGTGGGTGCTGTTCCCCCTCCGTCTGGGCTGTCATCGATGATGCACCCCAGTCCGAGTCCATCATGGGTGCTGCGCCCCAGCCTGGGTCCACTGAGGGTGCTGTGTTCCAGCCCGGGGGCCACTGTGAGTGCGTTGCCTCAGCCCGAGGCCGCTGCGGGTGTGATGCCTCCTCCCTTGTTTAAAGGCTCTTGCCTTTAAACAAGGGTCTGTTTCTGCGCTACAGGTTGCCACCAAGGAGCTGAAGGCCGAAATTTTAAGAGCAAAACAGAATTATAAATCAGAATTGGAAAGCAAGATGGCAGCAAATAAACTTGGTTCGGCCTGGGCCAGTATGAAAACTATTGCAGGCCTTCAGAGCACAGAGCGCAGTAATCGTGTGTTTTTAGATGGTTTTAGTTCAGACACAGAGCTGGCTAATGCTCTTAATTGTTTTTATGGTCGTTTTGACTCCTTTGATTTTAGCACAGAAATCCAAGATTTGAAACAGAAACTCAAAGACAATCAGCACTTTAATATTGAGATGCAGGATGTTAAAAGGGAGTTCCGCGCTGTAAAAGTGAACAAAAGTCAGGGCCCTGATAATATATGTGGACGCCTGGTAAAGTCCTGTGCACATGAACTGAGTCCTATATTTCATTATATTTTCAATAAGTCCTTACAGACACAACATGTGCCTAAGATCTGGAAAGATGCCGTGGTTGTTCCCGTTCCAAAATCCAGCTGTCCTAAAACGGTAAACGACTTTAGACCAGTTGCTTTGACTTCAATTTTAATGAAAATTTTTGAAAAACTGGTCAGATGTGAGGTCCTAAGGCAGACTGAACATGCATTGGATCCTCTGCAGTTTGCCTATAGGCCTCACAGAGGAGTGGAGGATGCCACTGTCACTCTGTTTGACATGCTTTTTAAACATCTGGATTTTAATGGGACACACGCCAGGCTTTTATTTGTGGACTTTTCTTCTGCCTTTAATACAATCCAACCTCATATTTTAGTTGAAAGGCTCCTGCAACAATTTGATTTAAGCAATAATCTGGTGGGTTGGATTCTGGATTTCTTAACCAACAGGACGCAGAGAGTAAGGGTCAATGGTACATTGTCTGACCTAAAGTGCTCTTCTGCTGGCTCTCCTCAGGGGTGTGTGTTGTCACCACTACTCTTCATCCTGTACACAAACATGTGTCGGAGCAGACATGACAACAGACACATTATAAAGTATGCTGATGACTCAGTCATTGTCAGTCTCCTCCAGGATGGTGAGAGTGGCCACGGCCCAGTAGTTGATGACTTTGTTCACTGGTGTGAGGATTCCTACCTGCAGCTGAATACAACAAAAACGAAAGATATGATTATTGACTTTAGGAGGAAAACTCCCAGGCACAAAGTCACCATACTAAAAGGCCAGACCACCGAATGTGTACAATCGTACAAATATCTTGGGACAATTATTGATAGTGGATTGAACTTTGAGGTGAACTGTGAAAGGGTGTGCAAAAAGGGTCAGCAAAATTTGCATTGTTTGAGGAAACTTGCACGCTTCCAAATTGACCGAACCATAATGACTATGTTCTATCGGGCTTTTATTGAATCTGTTTTATCCTTTTCTTTAATGTCATGGTTTGGTCAGATAAAACTGAAACAGAGGAAATCCTTGGATCAGGTAGTCAGATGGTCCAGTCGTTTGCTTGGTGAGTCACAGCTGAGCCTGACATCCCTGTACACCAGACAAGTACAGAGGATGGCCGACTCGATTTTAAATGATGACTCCCACCCTTTGCACTGCAACTTTCAGCTTCTTCCCTCCAGACGGAGGTTTGCTGTCCCAAAAAGTAGAACCCAGCGCTACAAAAACAGCTTTGTCCCTGCTGCTGTCAAAGAGTTGAACAAGCTATAAAAATTATATTGTACATATTTTATATTTACCTATTTTGTAAGATGTGTGCCTGTGTTTGTGTCTATGTTGAATGTAATTAGTGGCTTGTAAATATGGATGTCACCAACTGCAAAACAAATCTACCTACGGGTACAAATAAAGTAACCTGAACCTGAACCTGAACCTGAACCTCAGAGGCCACCACAGGAGTAGCGCCTTCGTCTGAGGGTGCAGAGGGTGCTGCTGTCCTGCTGTTTGTGGTCTTTGAGGGTGCTGCTGTCCCACCGTCTGTTGTCTCCGAGGGTGCTGCTGTCCTGCTGTCTGTGGTCACTGCTGGTGCAGCTATGCTCCAGTCCGGGGCCGCCGTGGGTGCAGCTGTGCCCCAGTCCGGGGCCGCCGCGGGTGCTGCCGTGCCCCAGTCCGGGGCTGCCGTGGGTACTGCCGTGCCCCAGTCCGGGGCCGCCGCAGGTGCTGCTATGCCTGAGGTTTCTGAAGGTACTTTATCTTCGTCAGAACTCGTCAAGGGTCATTGGGCACTGCAGGAGGTTCCCGCTGGTTGGCCACCTGTCACAGAGGGACGTTGCCTCTTGGCTCCTGTGGTTCTTGTCAGGGGCTGGGTCCGGCTGCTGCCCCTTGGGGGGGGGGGGGGGGGGTGTTAGCATCCCGTAGGCTTAGGGATGCTGGGAGGCCGCCTGATAGATGGGGTCCTCTGGTTGGGTGGCTAAGGGACTGGGGGCGGCCACCTGACAGGCTAGGTCGTCCTGGGAAGTGGCTTAAGAGCTATGGGTGGCCACCGGATGCTTTTGAACGTATGCTCCAGTGATCCTGGGACTTTGGCAGGCCGCCCAAGCTGCCTCGGTTTCTCCCCTGAGGCCCTTGAACTTATACCACCTGTTGTTCTGTGTTGGGGGTCTTGAGTGTTTTCTTTGGTTTTCCTTTGTTTTGGGGTTGTGTGTTTTTGTTTCAGTCCCTAATTGCCTGGGTTCCCCGTCCTGTTCCCCGGGGTGGGTTGTTTTTCTGGCCATTTCATGTTATATGTTTCCCTTTTGATGCATTTTTTTTTTTGTTTAGAAGAAATTAATTTGCTAATTTGTTTTGAGTTATGATCTCAAGTTTGGAGCCTGTGTCATATTTAATTGTAGACTGGCTTTATTGTCTTTTGTTACATTTTGAACATACACCCTCACTTTGATTATATCTTGGTCTTATTTTAATTCTTTATTGTCTTATTTATTAGTATTTATTTTTAGTGTCCTAGTTATGGTTAGATTTGGTTGATTTATGTTTGCCTTTTTATCTGGTCTTGAACCTGGCCATGCCTCACTTTAGTTGATGCTCATGTTGTCATGGTCATAGTGTCATGTCTGTGTTACGTTTTGTGTTTTGGGGGGGGGGAGTATTCTGTGTGTGTGTGTGTGGGGGGGGGGGGTTGTTTGTTTTTTTGTGGTGTTACCCTGGGTTGTCTGGGGTCCACTCCTTGAGAAGGGGGCTCTGTCATGATCCTGTGCACAGGTGGGGGACATGCTTTTTTATTAGATTAATTTTATCTTTCTCTGTTTATTTTTCAGTTCTCCTTGTTGGCTGTATTTGGTTTTTGTTTTTGGTTAGTTCATTATTAGTTTCTGGATTTCCTTCTTTGGTTTATTGTGTTGATCGTTGTGACAGCTCGCGCATCATATCTGCCTGTCAGTGTCATAAACTCCTTGTGCGCTTTTCCACAGTGCACGGAGGAGTGCAATAAAATAGAATAAAAGGAAGTTGATAGATAAAAATCATTTTAAAAATATAAAAACAAGTTAAAACACAAGATTAAAATAATTTAAAAATATCAGACTTACCATTAAAAAGCAGTTGAAACCCAACGGAAACACTCATTAAACAAAAGTTTTAAGCTGCTTTTTAAAAGAGTCTACAGAGTCAGATAAACGTGTCTGGAGTGGGAGTCTAGTCCAAACAGCACTGTCCACAACCCTCCCTGTGTGCAGAGATGTGTCTCCGCAGAAAATGAAGGTCTGAGAATATTTTATTATATGAAAGAGATGTCAACAGTTTTACTTTGGGACATGATTTGAGGTTGAATAAGGTGAAAAAATTTGAAATATATGGGATTGTGATACTTGATATCACGATATTGTGATTATCGTTGAATCATGATAGGATCGAATTGTGACCCAAGTATCATGATCCGAATCAAATCACAAGATCCCTCGCGATTTCCACCCCTAACCCCCATCTGGGTCACCCAGGTGAGAGTGTCTGATGATCTATAAGACCAGAAATACCCTGGGACCCTTATTTACCTTTTGTTCTTATTAAAGACAAAAAGTAAAAAAGACAAAATTAAAGACGAAGGCTGCAGTGAACAGTTGAAACATGTAAAGAAGGTAAAAACATCTCCTTTCTATTTTTGTCTTTAATAAGAACAAAAGGTAAATAATTAAAAGATGACAAAATGAACCTACTTGAGCTACACTGGGACCCATGGGTGCACCATTGGGTGTCTCAGAAAAGAAAACTCCAAAAACCCTTTAAAAGCTTGGCATCTAAATGAACTACCACCCAGTTTATAAAGTGCAATTCAACTGGTTTTCCCTAAAGATTAATAATTAATAAGAAGAAAACATCCTGTCACCTGGCAACGACACAGACAGAAATTGATACCCATTCAATCTAGCACTTATAAATTAAAAAAAGAGAAATATGATGAGTTATGAAACAGTTGGTCTACCTGGCATGGGCTCAGTTAATCAATTTAGACAGGAAAGAGAACATTGCTACCAATTAGCTGCCACACTCCAAGACATCCCCATTCCTACACTCGGGAGCCCCAGTATTGACAAATGCTGGGGGATTAGTGCTTTGGAGTGTGATGACGGTTGATTGTTACAGCCGATTTGATGCTGCAGATGCCAAACCAAAGAGGAATTAGTTTAATGGACATGAGCAAAAGAGGGGGCGGGAAAAAAGGCTAATTATTTTCCTCTTCACAGTCCTTGATTTCTTCCCTTGGGTCATCAATGGTGATTGATTCTCTTCCTCCAACCAGAGATGAAGTTTACAGCGAGTGTTGAAACTTTGAAATGAGCAGTCTTATTAGGAGTATACGCCAAAGATGCCAATACTAAGATTAGTACTGCAAGCAAACTTCCATTATCATATTATCTTTTCATTTAGAACTAAAGATTTGTGCGAGCACAATTTAATAATAACATCAATGCTATCAGTGTTGATAATTAGAAGGAATGTGTAGCTTTCTTTTATTTAATGCTGCCAAAAATGCTGTGCAATTTTTACCTGTAATTTGCATCCTAAGGTAAATAATAAAGATGCCTGGGCTTTTCTGCTTATGCTGCTGCCTGTGTGAGCCAGATCCCTGAAAAAGTGGTAGAAAATGGATGGATGTATGGATGGATGGGCGATATACAGCATATATTTGTGTATCAGTACATTTGGCCACCTGCGGTAAATTAAATGCCTATATCATGCATATCGAGTACAGTTTGTAATGTTAATATGAGCTGGGACTTCACTCCATGCAGCATGTCTCTCTCCCCAGCTGTCCTTGCTCAGCGCCACTGCCTACAGAGAATGTCTGAACTGTGCATGTATGAAAATCAAGCTCATTTCTCAAGTGAACTTTCAAAATAAGAGCTCCTATCCGGACTTGCAAACCTTCAAAATAAGGCTGGCCATATTAACAACTGATGAAATGTAGATGCAACAAATTACATTTCTGTCACTTATTAGACCACCAAGTATTAACTATTGGCCCTTTTCCACTAGCACCTACTCAGCTTGACTCAACTCGACTCTACTCAGTTTGTAGGGTGGTACTACTAGGTCCAGGTACTACCACTAGTAGTACCTGGTACTAGGTACTTTTTTCGTACCTACTCAGCCAGGGTTCCAAGCGAGCTGAGTCAAGCTGAAAATGTGATGTCAGCAGACGGCAGGCAATTGATTGGTCAGGATGTAATATCACTGGATGAGTCATGGGAGCGACATCTTCACAAGACTCAAACCTGCCATTTGTAAAGGTCTGCAACAGCGACTGTGAGTTTTTATTATTTCTGTGATAACCAACAAGCTAAATGGCTACACACAAATCAACACCATGGTCCAACGACGAGATGCAGATTCTTCTGTGCTTGGTGTCTGATGAGAGAACCCAGAGGAAGCTACGTATATGGAGCGGCCTGAAATGAAAAAGTATACCAGGAGGTCTCAGAGCTGATGGCTGCTCACGGGTACCACTGGACACCATCAAGGACCACAACGGCCAAAGTGGGTTCGAACAGAAAAGGCTGGAAGTGGTTCAACCATTACAGGCACCGACCGGCAAGCAATGGGAGGGAGAGTGGTCTCAAACCGGCATCATTGAAAACCTTTGCCACGGCATTGTTGGAAACCATGAAAGAGGATGGCGAGTGTTTTATGATTTTAAGCATCTTTTACATTATTTATCCCATTGGTGGCAAGCTCACTTTGAGCAAACGAGGATATCGCTGTTGTCTCCTGTATGCAGACAATGAGCTAGCTAGTTAGCTAGCTAGCTAGCAATCAAAGCTAAGTCTGTGCAGTGCTTGTATTTTGTGCTTGCTGTCTCAAGTATTCCCTTCTGAGAGCAAAACATAAAGTCAGCATGTCAGCAACATCAGTAACGGGCTGCCTTGCTATAATGAACCCATCCACTTTGAGGTGGTACTCAGTTGTAATGGAAAATGACCAAAATCGTGTCAGGGTGAGTAGAGTCGAGGCAAGTTGAGCTGACTAGGTGCTAGTGGAAAAGGGCCATATGTGTGGTAAACTGAAATATTTCTACTTATGTGGATAAATGTGATTACTTGATAATGAGAGGAAAAACACAGTTTCATCTTTCAGCTTTCTCTGAGGTGAGCTTTCATTTTGTTTTATTATGCAGCTGTTTCATAAGCAAATTGAAACTCTGTCCCTCCAATATGTGTGCATAAGTGCGATGAATATTATTTTTTCTCATAAAAGTGTACGTAAAACCAAATTTTAAATGACATTTCAGTGTACAAAATACATATCGCAATATAGAGAAATTATATTGCAATACGGCGGTAGAAGATGGATATTGCAATACTCTTCTTTTTTTGGGGGGGGAGAGGCTATGTTGCCCAGCCTTAGATGAAAGGTTAATAAAACAGAAGAATACATACTTTACCTGTAGGTAAAAAGTTGTAGCAATAATGTATGTTTTTGTTTGTATTACAATAAATGTAGAAATTCACATGAGAATGTACCGTATGTCCAGCTCTGCTCACAGTGCCTTCATTGTCAGTGAAACGTGGTGTCAGGGAGAGAGTCAGCCTATTAAAAAAAAACAAACAAAAAAAAAACTATACATATATATATATATATATAATTGAAAATGTGAGCGCTCTAACTCTGACAGTGCATAATTTAGCTCTGCAAAAACATTAGCTGTGAGTGATACAGCTCTTTGAGTACACAAAATGTGGGAGATTAAGCTCAAGCAAAACACAAACTGAGCTCTGCAAGTATTTCTAGTGCTGAATAAAATTAAAAATTGGAAAGAACAATGACTTTGAAAACAAAAGCAATGTGTGCACGTCATATTTGCTTTTTAAAAACGATACAGTAATTTTGTTTTGAACTAGGACACACTTTCCACGGCTGAAGCAACAGACTGGTGTTCCAAGCTGTGCATGTAATATGTTGCTGCTCATCTTGGGTCTTCTACATCAAAGGAGCAATGTGGAGTAAACCCTTTGGCTTCAGAAAGTGAAGCCTCAAGCTGCCATGTTATCAGTGCAACAGAGAGGGTCATGTGATTAGGTTTGGAGTGATAGCTGTCGTTTATTTTTGTATTTTTTTATGTATTTTGTTTACTTTATCAATCCCAGAGGGAAATTCGGGGCATCCACCTGGATGGACGAGGCAGCCACGGTACGGCGCCAATCCCTTCAGCGCGCGTGCACACACACACACACACACACACACACACACACACACACACACACACACACACACACACACACACCTAGGATCACTTTTAGAGCCTCCAATTAACCTAACTTGCATGTTTTTGGCCTGTGGGAGGAAACTGGAGTCACCGGGGTAAACCCACGCAGACACGGGGAGAACATCCAAACTCCAGACAGAAGGGTCACTGATGGTCAGGGGAGGAAATGATCCTGTGACCTTCGTACTGTGCTGCCACAGTGCTAACCACTGCATCACCGAGCTGCCCCTGCCATGTGTTTAAAGTCGACCCTTGTCCTTTCATAGCCTAACCAAACTAGTACCTGATGAAGAGAGTTTATTTGAAACAATACTATATGAGAATGTCACCTTAATATACTGCTTCCAGAATCATCCTGATGGTATGTCAACCTTTTACCAAGCGAATGTCACTTCCACCAGAGCCTGATGGCCTGCATGCAACTTTGCTGCAGGTAGTAACCCCAAAAGACTCCAACTTTCACGTTTTAAAGCCTGCATCCCAACAGCCACGGTGCTAGTTGGCCACTAACTTAGATTTAAAATAGACTTAAATTAGAAGAAGGCATCAATCACAGCATTCTCACAATGAATTTCCTCTCAGTATCAGCTGAGAAAGCAAAGAAAATCTTGTCAGAGGAAGTAACAAAACAAAAGCAAGGGAGTGACTGAGTAGTAGGGTCGGGCAATGTTACCTTAAATCAGCATCACAGTTAACTGACCCTTTCATGTTGGTTTCCTTTTGTGTGTGTGTGTGTGTGTGTGTGTGTGTGTGTGTGTGTGTGTGTGTGTGTGTGTGTGTGTGTGTTTGGGGGGGGGCTCCCTTTTCGTCCCAAGGCTCATAATTCAGCGATATTACACAAGAGGGTGGTCCAGTGTTTACATCGCATACCTCTTGAGGGTTTATGACTGACGTCATGTGCATGGCAGCTAATTAGCTTGTTAGCTGCACTGTGGGAGCCCTTTACACACCCATGATTGTGTTAAGCGGCATTCAGACCAAATATGAATATGCAAGGCAAATACATGTGAAGTTAATGTAAACATGTGGAAAACACATGAATTCAGGCATCCGTGTATCCCAGGGATTGGTAGCGCTAGCTAGTAATCAGCCTTGAGATTCTGTCGTCACCAGAGTTAAAGTATCGAAACTGGAGAGCAAGCTCGTTTGAAAATGACACTGCCACTCACCTGCACAGATAGACCAGGAGCAGCTGAATCGTAGTGTCAGAGCTATTTACCCACAGATGTGCTAACAAGGGTTAGAAGGTGTAAGCAACCGTCATCCAGGTGAAGTTTTGGAGGCAGGGACAATTTTTCCAGGTGATAGCCCCGCCGGATAATGTAAACCTAAACACGTTGCAGCTGCAACACAGCTGCAGAAGTTATAGAGGCAACTCCGCCCATCTGCAAATTGTTCAGATGACAAATTCATGTCTATTTGTGTGTTTATATTGAGTTAACATGTAATCACACCACGCAAAAAAGTTGTGCACTCGTGTTTGGTCTCATAGCACCTTTACATAGTGATTATGAGTCTCTTATCAGGTTCTTAAAAACAGCCTTAGCTTGTCCATTCCTTCTGTAAAATAGTTGAGATTGCACAGATATCCATCAGAGGCTAACAGCGAATTAGCTTCTGCTTCTTTTAGTGTTAGTATTCACGCAATTCGCTCAGTTTTTCTTGGCATCTTCAAATGGAATAAAGAGTCAATAATCACATACTATGTAGATAGAGGCCACATTTGTTTTCGTTACAAGCCGTCTTTAATTGTGCCACCTGAATTCTGCTGACATCTGAACAGCACTGACTGTGCTGCTTCCAGAGTTACATAAGTGTCTTTGCATGTAACTCTGCAAGCAGGGTTTAAAGGGGCAGTACATGAAAAGCTCTCACCTACACGCACACAACAGGAAGCGGAGAAAGACCAAAGCGACCGACATGAGTTAAGATTATGTCGGTTCTACACCCGAACATTGGTTCCGATTTTATTTTCATTAATTGCACAGCCCTAATGAGCAGGTGTCTGGAGAAGAGTGAATATCGGACCGGCTTATACTTTTGGCAACATCTAAAAGAGATAAAGGGTTGCAAGACCGATGGCAACAAGACCTGTTTCCATTTCAGCCAGCTTGTAAAGACAAAGAACTCCAGGCTCCTGGATAGCAGACTCGCAGTTTTACCATTCCTGGCTCCCAAACTATCTTCTCACAAGCAGATTTTACAACTTGAAACCACATTATATCACCATTCCCAATACAGTATATACTGCAGTCCAAAAGCATCAAGGTTACAGAGGTACACGTGCACATGCCTTTTTACCCAGAGGGGCAACGACTGAATGGCAACATACTAAGTATCCACAGGAGATTTTCCATATCTTGTGTTGGTGACATTTAAATGCTAACTAGGAAGTTATCATCCATCATTGGAAGCCCTGAAAGGCAAAAAAGAATCCAGAATTATTCTGAGTCCAGTATTTAGCTGCACTTATGGATGTTAACAATTAATCAATTTTTGATTAACTGTTGATATGAATTCAGTGACTAAATCAGATTAGTTGCCAATTAATTAATAACTCTGCAGTCCTTTTTAAACGGTGTTTATTCTGTGAAATGTAGTGGCATCACCTGTCCATGCGGGGGCGCACGTGGTCACCCGTTGCCACCTTCCAATCACAACAAAAGAAAAAAAAGAAGAAGACATCAACTGCACCGTAAGTCTCTGCTCGCTTACTGTGGTGCCACTTTCAAAGCAAGTCGGATAAACAAAAAATACTGAGGAAGTATGCAATACAGAACATTTCAATGACTTGTGATTTCCTCATTAATTACACAGATTGTCAGTTGATGGCCGTGGTGGTAGTCGTGCATACCACTTTCTCTAGCATCTTCTCTTTTTCTCTGTTGCAGCAATCGTATGAAAAGTTGCTTTTTTTTAACTATTAGCTCCAACTCCATCACAATCTGCTCTTGTCTATCGCTATTTAATAAACAAAAACACACGATGAACACAAATCACTCTACATATCGGCACAAACCCACTTTGGCAACGCAACAACACATTCAAACAAGTGGACGAGAAAAAAAATTTTGATAACGGCATTGGTGACGTGTGTCGGCAACATCTTAAGGCTACATATTTGTTTTTAATTCAGAGTGTATTTTATCTTGCTGAAGTTTAATAACAGCCAGTGCATAATTTCTTGTGTTAAATTATACCAAATATTTTATTTATTGTTTATTTTATGTTGTTAATGTTGAACATGCAACACAATGCAATGAAATCAATAAATTGTTGAGGAATATGATGCAATTTTTTTGTTCAGTATATCGTAAAAAATAATTAGCTTTTTATATTATTGATACACCCTATAAATACCAAGGCAAATTAAGATTCTTAGGAAAAATGTTGCTTATCAATTAATCATTAATCAATCAATAAGGTGAATAAACTAATGATCTTCTTCGTCTTCTTCTTCTTCTTCTTCCGGCTGCTCCGTTTAGGGGTCGCCACAGCAGATCACCTGCCTCCATCTCACCCTCTCCCTTGTATCTTCCTCTGTAACACCAACTTCCTCCATGTCCTCCTTCACTACATCCATGAATCTTCTCTGTGGTCTTCCTCTTTTCCTCCTTCCTGGCAGCTCCAATTTCAACATCCTTTGTCCAATATATCCACTGTCCTTCCTCTGGACATGTCCAAATCATCTCAGTCTTGCCTCTCTTACTTTGTCTCCAATACCGCTCAACCTGAGCTGTCCCTCTGATATACTCATTTTTAATCTTATCCCTCCTAGTCACTCTATAAGAATCTTAGCTCTCGAACTCTGCCACCGTCTTTTTGTCAGTGCCACTGTCTCCAAACCATTCCTCATAGCAGGTCTCACTGCCAACTTGTTTATCTTCCCTTTCACTCTAGCTGCTATCCTTTTGTCACAAATCACCCCTGACACTTGTCTCCACCCTGCCTGCACTCTCTTCTTCACCTCTCTTGTGCACTTTCTATTGCTTTGGATGATTGATCCCAGGTATTTAAACTCATCTACCTTCACTACCTCTACTCCCTGCATCTTCACAGTGACACCTGCCTCCCTCTCATTCACACCCATTTATTCTGTCTTGCTTCAACTGACCTTCATTCCTCTTCTCTCCAGTGCATACGTCCACCATTCCAGGGTCTCTTCCACCTACTCCCTACTCTTGCCAAAGATCACAATGTCGTCTGCAAACATCATGGTCCATGAAGACCTCATTTATCAGCCTGTCCATCACCATGGCAAACAAGAAGGGGCTCAGAGCTGATCCACACCTTGAGTCCCGTCACTCCTACAGCACACCTCATCCACCTCATACATGTCCTGCACCACCCTCACATACTTCTCTGCCACTCCTGACTTCCTCATACAGTTCCACATTTTCTCTTTTGGAATCCTATCATCTGCTTTCTCTAGATCCACAAAGACACAATGCAACTCCTTCTGACCTTCTCTATACTTCTCCATGACAACACTCTTAAAGCAAACATTGCATCTGTGGTACTCTTTCTTGATATATGGTTCATTACTACAACTTGGGTTATCGAGAAAGTGGCCTTGGAGGGAAGGGATATCAATTTTTTTCAGACAGGATATGAAAGGAGGGACGGCAGAAAGTATGAAGATACTAGGTTAAAATCAACATAAAGGGTCTCCTTGAATATCCAGCTCAATAGAAATAACTGAATGTTAGAGGAGGAACCTCACATTTCTCTACCTTATATATATATATATATATATATATATATATATATATATTAATCAAGCATTATTCAGCAAGTAAATTAAAAGTGTACACATTGCAGCTGTCTCGGAGGAGATTCAGATGTGCAATTGACATCGCCAAGTTGCAACAAAAGTACTGAATTGCAAAGTTAATGCGTTTAGGCTTGTGTGATCGTGAATATTCATGAATGTAACCAGGGAGATATTGACTGTTTATAGAGGGGTTGCCTGTTGGGGTTTACATACTTAATGATTCCTCTACTAACTTCTTTTCTTTTAAATTTCCACCTTGCTCCGGCACAGAGCTAATGATGCTGTCCATTTTCTGTATGAGTATTTTCTATTCCTTCATAGTAACCCCTGAGAGGGATTTTGGACAGGCTGATATAAATAGGGCTACAACGTTTACAACAACCTGTCAGTGCCACAAATTTTACTATCCTGTCATATACTTGAAGCAAAATCATCCCGACAGCCACTTGGCCATCGTTTGGACAGCCTACACATTTAGAAAGATTCCTGTGAAATATTAGAGCGCCGTTTCTTTTTGAGGCATTGTGCTCTGAGGCGGCGTTCACCGGACCGAGAGGGAGAAGGTGGCTTTTGTTCACCCGAGCTAAAAACAGGAACGGGAGAATAAAGAAATGAAACATAGATGTTTGCCACAGGACGCCAGGCATACGAGCTGCTGTCTCGGCGGAGGTGGAGAAAGGCTTTTCTTCCCTTCATGATGTGGAGGACTCAGCAGTCTCCATGGCGGGGATTGCAGCGGAGGCACTACTGAGTGCTTCACAAAAGGCCTGCCCACCCGGGAGGGAGAAAAAAAAACCCATCACAGCAACCACAAAACAAAGATGAAAAAGAGGACTTTCCAGGCTTACACAAGATCAAACATTCTGGAGAGCATTATCACAGAGAGGAGAAACCAGAAGCCTGCACCGGGAAATAGCATGTCTGATCATGTCTCCTCAAACTAGTATCATTTTTTTTAATAGATTTCTTCAAAAATCATCTCTGAAAGATGCAGAGGTCTTGCTGCAAGAGGTCTTCTGTTACATCAGGGATAAAAGGGATTAAAACATGAAGAAAACATGAAAGACTTCTGGGAAAAAAAACAACAAATAACACTGAAGTTAACAGTTTGTTTGTTTTTTTTTAATGTCTGAAAACATTCAAATAAAAGCAGAAGCGCCTACTCACCCACTTCTGACATCTCCGGCACCATAGCTACAAAGGGTCCATCTGGAAATTTGGGCGCATTGTCATTGATGTCCTGTACTTTGATGATGAATTCCGACTTTGGTTCCAGGGCCTCCTCAGTGTTGCGGTCCAGAGCCTGCGCGTGCAGGACGTAATGCGTTTTCCTTTCCCGATCCAGACTCTTGGTGGCGTGGATATCCCCCGTCACCTCGTCGATGATAAATATAGTCCCGGCTCCTTCGCCGCTCAGAATATACCGGACCGATCCGTCGCCCTTGTCCGAGTTTGAGTGAAGCTGCAGGGAAGAACAGAGAGGGTCTGTGAATATGAGTGAACGGGCGCGCCCAGAACTGCTTTTTATGGCTGTAGAAGAGCAGATTTTTAATGCAGTCCAGAGATAGTCAGCAACCTCGACCACACAAAGAGCCACGTTGAGTGATTTCTGTCCAAAAAACAATTTTACATGGAGCCACAAATTTTCTGAGCCTGAAAACTAAGAATAAACAGTAGGATTAGAGGCACAAACTAAACTGGCAACATCAGTATTAGGAGCTTTTTTTCAATCAGAAATTTATATCTTTTTTTTTCTTGTAAATTTATGTTCCTTTTTCTAACAAAATAGTTTTTTTTCTACTAAATGTGATTTTCTTTTGCTGAAATATTGTGACTGTTTCTTGCAAATTTTGGGGTATTTTCCTCTTTAAATTGCAACTTTTTACTAAAATTTTTGGGCATAATTTTTTTCTGCTTTTCTTATAAATTTCTCATTGTTTTTTCGTTCTTTGTTACCTTTTTTCAGGTAAAATAACATAACAAATGTCTTTTGGTCATATGTTGTGACTTTTTTCTTTCAAATTTGTGAGGGTATTTTCTCATAGAATTACAATTTTTTCATAAATTTATGATATTTTTGGTTAGATTATCTGCTTTACTAATTGTTTTCTGTTGTAAATTTCTTACCTTTTTCAGCTAAACCTGCAGGCTTTTTGTATACATTTGTGACACTTTAAATAAAGTTGCAACTTTCTCCAGTATTGTTTTTTTAAGAAATGTAACATCTTCTTGCAAATTTATGAGGGGGCTTTCCTTGTAAAATTCAAAATTTCGGGTAATTTTCTGCTTTCATTTGCATTTTGTAGTTTTATTTGTAAATGTGTTACCTTTTTCAGATAATGCAGCCTTTTTCATGTACATTGGTTAAATTTTTAAAATAAATGTGCATCTTTTTGCAGTAAATTTGTGATTTTTTTTTTTTTTTTAGAAATTTTGTGATTTTTTTCTTGATAAACTTTATGTACGTTCTCTTCATGATAATGAAACTTTTCCCCAAAAAAATTACAATATTTTTGCTATAGACTTTCAGTTTTTCTCATAATTTTGCGATGTTTTTTTTTTTTCTTCATGAATCCACAAGTGTGCTTTATTCTCGAAACTTTGTGGCAAAAGAGCCACATGTGGCTCCAGAGCTGCAGGTTGCAGACCCCTGGTACAGTGGTATATACTGTGCAATGAAAATAGCTCCAAAATGGGCACATAGTCTGCCCAAGAATATTAAATCCGAAAAGCTTGTAATGAACTATGACAAATTAAATATGTATGATTACATTGGTAAAGTTGCAGTGTAGAAGCCTTTAAACATGTTGCAATTACTCATTGTAATTTACTGACAAAATTGAGACTAATGCTTTGATTTTTTTTTTAATAGGAATACAGCAATAAGACGATCCTGAAGCCAACAGTGGGAAGTTTAGTCTTCTTCAGTAATTTATAAAAGAAAAACAGATATATTCAAGTTATGGCTGACAAAAGATTGAGCTAATGCCAACTTATTTACAATATTGATCAAAATAGTTCATAAATAGATCTGAGCAGTGTAATATTATGCTATGATGTGAATCATATTCACAATCTTCGCCCATGAACATTTAAAATACATTTGTTTCATAAATCTGTGATGTTTCTAATGCTATTGCACTGCACAGCTTATGATTCGAACCCAGATTTCACTCCCCAGCATATAAGTCAGATATTACATTATTCAATATTCCGCTCTCAGGCTTGGCTGTATCCAAGAATCACTGAAGAAATGCATCTTGAGAGATTAAAGTTTTGGGGAGTAAATCCTTACACGACTGTTAAAGATTGAAGAGCGCCGCCGTCTCTCTCGCTAGGAGATGAGGGAAAACCGAGCCCCACTTGCTCCTCCTTAATTGATACCAAGAGGATTAAGACTTTCATGCCTGTAGCTCTGCTGGGTTTCAGTCCTTAACTTTTTACATACTTTTTCTCCAGTATCAATGAATTTCTGAAGCAGAGTTCCATCCCAATATAATTTGAACAATTTAATTTCAATGAATAAAACATTAAAAAATGTGGGCTTGGATCGCACGTCTTTGGAGAACGTAACATTGCACATACTTGCACTGATTACAAAAATCATGCTAATGCATGGATTTCTAGATAGGAAGATAAATAAAATAACTGCCTTTTATCAGTGGGATTGATTTATCTAAAGCTATGGTCAAAAATACTCTTACAGACGGCTGTGAACACCGTACAAACAATTTTTGGACCGTTTCATACGGCCTCCTTAAGGCAGCCATAGGAGACCATTCGTAAGTTTGTGGCCAGGTCAGTGGCCTTCTCCAAGATTTCTACAAATGCCCCATCATAGAAAACCCCTCAGCATAGTGCAGCCGTACGAATGCCATAGGAACAACATATGAACTACACAAGATGTTGGCCGTAAGTATGCCTCAAGAACACCTTACATTGTTCTTGAGGGCCCCTTACAGCGGTCGTAGGAAATGCCATACAAAGTCTTCAGTTTTATTCAACAAAGGTTATCAAATTTGCAAAGAAAAAAATATTTATGTAAAAAGCAGAACACATTCATGCCAAAGTAAAACAATTTTAAGAACAAAAACATTACAGTTTAATGAGAAAAACGCTTACACAAGCTTGCAAAAAAGATCACAAGTTTTTTGTACTCTGTAATAGCTCTGTAATAGCTTACAAGGCACAAGAGATATCTTTATCAAAGTCAAAGTCAACTTTATTGTCAATTCTGCCATATATACAGCACATACAGAGAATTGAAATTACATTACTCTGAGACCCACGGTGCAGTAAGGTAAACACTGCACTGCATTCCAAATTATTATGCAAATACAATTTTAGTGTCAAACATTCAATTTTTTGTTTTTCAGTTAAACTCATGGATGGTATTGTGTCTCAGGGCTCTTTGGATCACTGACATCAGTCTCATACACCTGTCATAATTAGTTTGCCAGGTGAGCCCAATTAAAGGAAAAATACTGAAGAAAGATGTTCCACGTTATTAAGCATTTCACAGGTTTCAAGCAATATGGGAAAGGAAAAGGATCTCTCTGCTGCCAGAAAGCGTCAACTAGTGTAATGCCTTGGACAAGGCATGAAAACATAAGATATTTCATGAAAACTTAAGCGTGATCCTCATACTGTGAAGAAATTTGTGGCTGATTCAGAGCACAGACGGGTTCGTACAGCTAAAGGCATAATGAGGAAGGTTTCTGACAGACAAATTCATCGGATTAACCTCTTGCACTCCGGGATACCGCGGGCGGTCACGTCTCTGGGTCCTAGGGTGCACGAGGGCGCCCTAGGACGCACAGTGTGCGTCCTAGGGCGCAAAAAAAAAGCTGCATTTTGGTTCTTCCACTACAGACACAGCCGCGAACAGAAAGCCAAAGGAGTGCTTTGATTGGTTTAGATTTGATTGACCTCTCATTCGACTAATAAGAGCCTTGAATTGGGTTTCTGAAACCTTGAAGAACCAATGACTGAAAACCTAGCAAGAAGGACCCGCCTACCAACGGCTGCGAATACAGCCAGCCAATTGGAGCAGAGAAGTTCCACGATTGAAAGCGTACGTCCCGTGCGTAAAATCTGATTTGTGTAAGCCGCTGGGTGACACACACGCGTTCGCCAGTCTTTTTTTCTTACTACTGTTCTTATTTGTTTTGAAAAATCATTCGCCAAAACCGCAATCATGGAAGCGCAAAACCGCAATAATGAAATCATGGTTTGACCGGGTCGCGTAAGCAGAACCACGAGTCGTAAGAAGCGGACCAGCGTCATGTTCGTCTGACAATGAGGAAGAGAAGTTCGCCAGCGACACTGCTGTTGTGGACAGGTAAGTGTTATAAGCTAAATTATTCTTTATCCCTGAAAATTGTAATCAAAATGACTTTTGACCGATCGGTAAATTACAACTGTGCGTCATCGCCACATGACGGACGGTCCGTGTGCCGCGTCCGGACCGTGAACGCCCCTTCTACTCTTCTGTAGTGGATTGCCGATATATTGCAGATATATTGCAGATATATTGCAGATATTTTAGTACAACTGTGCGTAGTAGACCGCGGCGCACCGTCACCACGGTCCGTCATGTAGCGATGGGCGATGTCCGTCCTCTGTAGCGGAGGGGAGGGAGTTGTTAGCTTCTACATTACAGATATTTTAGTATAATTTTTAGTGCACTGTAGGTTATTTTTTCTTGTAAAAAAAAGCCACACATTTTTTACGTGGCATGCTTCTTTGTGTGTGGGGGCTTGTTTGTTCATTCATTCATTCATAAATGAATAAACAACCCCCCCCCCACACACACACACACACAGCCCTGTCACCTTTCATTAGAGCCCAAGATCAAGCTTCTATATTGAATCATTCAAAAGTTACAGACGTTTTTCCAAACTGTGCCATTTGGCACAATTTGGCACAGTTCAAAAACGCCTGGGAACAACCTGAGGAAAAAGCTGTGTACAGTGATCCCTCGCTACTTCGCGCTTCACCTTTCGCGCCCTCAGTGCATCGCCGATTTTTCAAAAATATTCATCAAAAATTCAAAATTGAGAAAAAATGGGCGGGCGCTAGTAGAAGGCAGGGAGACTACATTAGAACATCAGGTATCAACACGGAGAGCCCGCACAACTCAAAATCCACCTCTCTGACCACCGCTCCACTCCTCTCCGCCCACCTCTTCACCGCTCGGGAATCTCGCAAGCTGATTGGCCGAGACGTTTTATCCAGCTTCTCTCCCTGCCGAGCGCCCATACCCAGCGAAGGAAGACCGCATTCATTGTTCGCTGTTCTCTTGTGCCTTTTTGTGCAAAATAGTCTTCCCGTCGAGCCACTATGCCGCCTCTTGCAGCTTCTCCAGCTCTATCGGAAGCTGCCCTCGACAATCCTGCGCCTCTAGCACCTGACGATGAGGCGTCACCTGAGGAGCAGTAAAGCTCTCATTAACCTGTGCAATAAATCATCTTCATCTTGAGTTACGTATCTTGTTATAAGAATAAAAGAGTTCTAAAAACATATTTATGTACACTTTATTTACATCTACGTATGTATGTATACTTACACACACACACACACACATGTATCATATGAGAGAGAGAGTGAGAGAATGAACGTACGTATTATTTATGGGTGACGTCATTAGGGGTGACGCTACTTCGCGGTTTTTCACTTTTCGCGGTCGGTTCTGGAACCCATTAACCGCGATAAGTGAGGGATCACTGTAATATATTCATTTTTTTGTGGTATTGTTACAAAATTTTGACCTCAGCTGGATAACACTTGGTTCTACATTTCTGTTACATTTTCCAGCCCGGATCTGACAGCTGTGTGTTATTTGCAAGCATTTGTATCCAAAAAAACACCCAGGCAAACTTTATTTTCTTCAAGTTCAGTATGTTTAGATGACTGTTACTCAGTGGCAGGAGCACTTAGAGAGATTATGACTGTTTTGCCAAAAAATTCAAAGCGTTTTCTTTTAAATGAGACCAACCCCATGAAGATGCTGCAAAGGGTTGAAGAACAGCTTTTGATTTACTTTGGGTATGTTATTTTTAGGCGTTTTTAGGGAAATTGACCAGAGTGCAAGGGGTTAATGCTAAAATGCCATTTCAAAGCAGCAAACGGGTATCTGAAGCTGCTGGTGCCTCTGGAGTCTCACGAACCTCAAGTTGTTGTATCCTCCAGAGGTTTGTAGTTGTGCATAAACCTACTATTCTTCCACCCCTAACCAATGCTCACAAGCAGAAATGGTTGCAGTGGGACCAGAAATAGATGAAGACTAATTTTCAAACAGTCTTGTTTACTGATGAGTGCCGTGCAACCCTGGATGGTTCAGATGAATGGAGTAGTGGATGGTTGATGGATGGCCACCATGTCCTAACAAGGCTGCGACGTCAGCAGGGAGGTGGTGGAGTCATGTTTTGGGCCAGAATCATGGGGAGAGAGCTGGTAGGTCCCTTTAGGGTCCATGAAGATGTGAAAATGACCTTGGCAAAGTATATAGTAGAGTTTCGGACCGACCACTTTCTTCCATGGTACAAAAAGAAGAACCGTGCCTTCTGTACCAACATTTTCTTCATGCATGACAATACACCATCTCATGCTGTAAAGAATACCTCTGTATCATTGGCTGCTATGTGCATAAAGGGAGAGAAACTCATGGTGTGGCCCCCATCCTCCCCTGACCTCAACCCTATTGAGAACCTTTGTAGCATCCTCAAGCAAAAGATCTATGAGGGTGGGAGGCAGTTCACATCAAAACCACAGCTGTGGGAGGCTATTCTGACATCTTGAAAAGAAATTCAAGCTGAAACTCTCCAAAAACTCACAAGTTCAATGGATGCAAGAATTGTGAAGGTTATATCAAAGAAAGGGTCCTATGTTAACATGTAACTTGGCCTGTTAAGATACTTTTGATTGAAATAGCTTTTGATTTTAGTAAATATGACCTCCTAGTGCTGCAAATTCAATAAATGACCATTTTCAGTTCTTTGCAACCAATAAAATGTTTTAAAACTCTGTTGTGCATAATAATTTGGAACAGTGCATTCTGAGTTTTTTTTTATTATTTTTGCAAAAAATAGTTATCATTGGGAGGTTTGTTCAATAAAATTTGAATTATGCTCTAATGGTTGATGACTTGAAAATTATACTGGACTGTCAGTTGTATCAACCATTTAGGAAAATCAGAGACAAATATCATTTGCATAATAATTTGGTGTAATTAAGGAATATGAAAATAAAGTACAACATCTAACACAAAACGTTAAACATCAAACATCAGTGCAAAGAAAACCAAACTCCAATCAGAAACTAACTAAAAATACTAAGATTAAAATTAAGACAGTATGTAGTGACTTAAGGCACATACCGTATCAGGGCACATAGAGGGTTAAAGTGGCATGCAGTGCAAAGAGAGCAGTCTACTGCTGCATAAAGTGACTGGTGCAGCCCTGAGATCATTGTGTGTGCATGTGTTGTAGTGAACAGTTCCTGGATGACAGAGTTCAGTCTGAAGCTCCTTAAATCAGTGTGTGTGGGAGTGAACAGTACCTGGGGATGGAAGAGTTCAGTTGTTGGGGGGGAGGGGGCGGCTGCCACAGTCCAGGATTTGAGATTTGAGTGTTTGAGGGGCAGAGCAGGGTGAGAGTTGAGCTTCCTGACAGCCTGGCGGATGAAGCTGTCCTTGAGTCTGCTGGTCCTGGCCCAGAGACTCTGCAGTCTCCTCCCTGATGGCAGCAGACCGAAGAAGCTGTGTGATGGGTGAGTGGGATCACCTGCAACGCAGAGGGATTTGCGGTTGAGGCAGGTGCTGTAGATGGCCTCAAGGGAGGGGAGAGAGGCACCGACGATCTTCTCAGCTATTCTCACCATGTGCTGGAGGGTCTTGCAGCAGGACGCAGTGCAGGCACCGTACCACACGGTGATGTAGCTGGTCAGAATGCTCTCTATGGTGCCTCTGTAGAAGGTATACATTATGGGAGCCGGAGCTTTGGCGCTTCTCAGTTTGCAGAGGAAGTAGAGATGCTGACGAGCTTTCTTGGCTAGTGATGCAGTGTTGGTGGTCCAGGACAGTTCCTCTGTGATGTGCACACCCAGGAACTTGGTGCTGCTCACCCTCTCCACAGCAGCACCATTGATGGTCAGGGGAGCATGTTGGGTGTGCGCTTTTCTGAAGTTCACAACAATCTCCTTTGTCTTCTCCATGTTCAGAGAGATTGTTGTCTCCGCACCACAAGGCCAAGCAGCTCACCTCGCTCCTGTAGTTTGTCTTGTCTTCATTGTTGATGAGACCCACAACAGTTGTGTCATCCACAAACTTGATGAAGAGGTTGGAGCTGTGTGTCGCTGTCCAGTCATGGGTCAGCAGAGTAAAGAGGAGGGGGCTCAGCACACATCCTTGGAATGCAACTGTGTTCAGAGTGATGGTGCTGGCTATGTTACTGCCAACCCATACTGCCTGTGGTCTCCCAATCAGGAAGTCCAACAGCCAGTTACACAGTGAAGTGTTGAGCCCCAGCTGGTCCAGTTTGTGAATGAGCTGTTGGGGGATGATTGTGTTGAATGCTGAACTAACATCTATGAATAGCATTCTGATGTAGGAGTCCTTTGTGTCCAGGTGTGTGAGGGCTGAGTGGAGGACAGTAGAGATGACATCATCGGTTGAGCGACTGGACCGGTATGCAAACTGGAATGGGTGCAGGGATGGGGGCAGGGAAGACCTGATGTGCTGCATGACCACTTGCTCGAAGCACTTCATGATGATGGGAGAGAGTGCAACAGGACAGTAGTCATTGTAGCAGGAGGGAGACGACTTCATGAGGACTAGAATGATGGTGGTGGCTTTGAAGCACGTGGGGACAACAGCACGTCTCAGTGAGATGTTAAAGATGTTAAAGATGTCCATGAAGACACCTGTGAGTTCCTCTGCACAGGCTTTCAGTACGCGACCAGGGATGTTGTCAGGACCTGGAGCTTTGCATATATTGATCCTGCCAAGGCATCTCCTCACGCTGTCCAGGGACAGTGTAATCACCTGGTCACCACAAGGAGGTGGTGACTTCTGCACAGGGGTACTGTTAAGGGCCTCAAAGTGAGTGAAGAAGTTGTTCAGCTCATTCAGAAGAGAGGTGAAGCTGTCGCAGGTCTGCGCTGTGGGCTTGTAGTCTGTGATGGTCTGTATCCCCTGCCACAGAATCTGAGTGTCTCTGCTGTCGCTGAAACAGTAGGCTATCCTCCTGGAGTACTGCCTCTTGGACTCTCTGATTCCTCTCTGATTTGGGACAGGTTGGCCCTAGCTGTCCTCAGGCCCATCTTGTCCCCAACTCTGAAGGCAGCATTCTGAGCTTTCGGGAGCTTGTAGACCTCCCCTGTGAGCCATGGTTTCTGATTGGCCTGAACAATGATGGTCTTGGTGTCAGAGACGTTCTCATTGCACTTTGCGATGTAGGCAGTAACAATCTCTCAGTACTTCTGCAGATCTGTGGTGTTGTTGTAGATGGCAGCCTGCTTGAATATCTTTCAGTCAGTGGTGGTGAAGCAGTCTTGAAGTGCCTCTAAGGGCCCTTCCGACCACACCTATACCTGTCTTCGAACTGGTTTGGTGACTTTAACCAGTGGTCTGTAAGCTGGAATTAGAAAAACGGTGATGTGGTCAGAGGCACTGAGGTGGGGGAAGGGGAGGGTCTTATACGCTTCTCTCTGGTTGGTGAAAACATGGTCCAATGTGCTGTTTTCCCATGTAGGAAAGTTGATGTGTTGATGTATTTCAGAAAACACAGTCTTTGGGTCAATGTGGTTAAAATCTCCATCCAGAATGAGAAAAAACATCAGGGTGGGCTGTCTGCTGCTCACTGATGTGCTGGTACAGTTCATTCAGTCCCTCACTCCTGTTGTTGTTGTTGTTGTTGGAGCTGGGAGGGAAATAAAATGCAGCTAGCAGTATAGCCATAAATTCCCTCGGAAGATAGAGTGGCTGGCACTTGATAACCATATCCTCCAACAATGGTGAGCAGTGTTTACAGACCACAAGAGCATCACGGCAGCAGGCATCATTGATATAGACACAGAGCCCGCTGCCATGGGTGTTACCTCTCTCAACAACAGCTCTGTCTGCTCTGTAGCATGTTAGCCGATCTAGCTGGATGGCAGATGTGTTATTGATGTTATTGATGTTGTTATTGAGCCGTGTTCCCACAAACACAAAAATGCAGCGCACTCTCACAGCCCTTGAGGCTGAGCGTAGTAAACAGATGTGGTCCAGTTTGTTGTCTAAAGAGTGTATGTTGCCCAGTACGATTGTGGGATAGCTGGCTTGTGTGGGTTAGCCGCTAGCCTAGCTCGGGAGGGGTAGGTACCTACGCACCTACCCCTTTTCTGCTTTCTGTCACGCCGCTTATGGTGCCTCCACTGTGGCCGAGATGCATGGGTGGGTGTCCGGAGCAGTCTGCAATCCCATAGCGCTTCAGCATGTGCGAAGTCTAACTCTATGTACGTGGTTCTACTGATGTTAAGGAGAAACTTATGGCTGTATGCGCATAGACACGATGAAGACGAACAAAAATACTGTGACTCACAAGATGAAAAACACAAAAACACTGTTCTATTGGGGCAGAGAGAAGCTGCAGCATCTGCACGCGCTGCCATATTGATATATATATGTATCTATTTATTTATTTATTTATTTTATACAGCGGAGAAAATAAGTATTAAACATGTCAACATTTTTCTCATTAAACATATTGCTAATGGAGCCATTGACCTGACATTTTCACAAGATATCAGGAACAACCCAAGTAATCCATATATAAAAAGAAATCAAGGCAACTGTGTTCACAAAACAAGTTATATTTAGTAAAGTCAATCACACAGGGAATAATTATTGAACACGCTTGGTGAAATTCATTTAATATTTAGTAGAAAAGCCTTTGTTGGTAATAACAGCTTCCAGATGCCTCCTGCATGGAGAAACTCGGCACAGGTATTGCTCAAGAGTGATTTTAGCCCATTCTTCCTCACAGACTGTCTTCAAATCTTGAAGGATCCATGGGTGTCTTCGATGAACTCTGATCTTCAGTGCGTTCCATAGATTTTCAATTGGATTCAGGTCAGGTGACTGACTGGGCCATTCTAGCAGCTTTATTTTGCTTCTCTGGAGCTAGTTGGGAGTTTCCTTGGCTATGTGTGTGGGATCAATATCTTGCTCAAATGTCCACCCTCATTTCATCTTCAGCATCTTGGCAGATGGCAACTGGTTCTTATCAAGGATGTCTCTGTACATTTGCCCATTCATCTTTCCTTCAATTATATGATGTCTGCCTGTGCCACGTGCTGAAAAACACCCCCACACCATGATGGGATGTGCAGCGTCATTTCTCCTCCAAACATGCTGTGTGTTGTGGTATCTAAAAAGTTCAATTTTGGTCTCATCTGACCAGACAATATTCTCCCAGTATTTTACTGGCTTACCCAAATATTGTGCAGCAAACTTTAAACGAGCTTCAACATGTTTTTTCTTCAGCAATGGAGTCTTGCGAGGTGAGCGGGCATACAGCCCATGTCAGTTGAATGCATTACTTATTGTTTTCTTTTAAACAGCAGTACTTGCTAATTCCAGGTCTTTCTGGAGCTCTCCACGAGTGGTCTTTGGCTCTTGGATAACTCTTCTGATAATTCTTTTGACTCTATCAGAAATCTTGCAATGAGCTCCTGGCCATGGCCAGTTTATGGTAAAATAATGTTCTTTCCACTTCCAAATGATGGCTCCAACAGTGCTCCAACATTCAGCAGTTTAGAAATGTGCCTTTTACCAATGCCATCATTATGTTTTGTAACAATAAGGTTGCAAAGGTCTAGAGAGAGCTCTTTGCTTCTACTCATCATGAGTTCTTTGTGGTGTGATAACCTCATATTCACAGACCTTTTTTAAAGGCCATCAGTCAGGACTTGACCAGTTGAAATTAATTTGCACTGATGGGGGGTGGGATGGCTTCCTAAATTCTGATGGATTTCAGCTGGTTTCTTGGCTTTCTATGCCTTTTGGCACCTCTTTTTCTTCATGTGTTCAATACTTATTCCCTGTATCATTCCACTTTATTAAATATAACTTGTTTTGTGAACACAGTTACCTTGATTTCTTTGTATGTATGGATTACTTGGGTTGTTGCTGGTATCTGGTGAAAATGTCAGGTCAATGGCTCCATCAGAAATATGTTTAATGAGAAAATGTTGATGTGTTCAATACTTATTTTCACACACACACACACACACACACACACACACACACACACACACACACACACACACATATATATATATATATATATATCTTTAAAAACAGATGAGAAAACTCACAAGACTACATCTTGACCCTAAAACAAGGCCTATCTTCGTGTGACACATGACAGCTCATCTTCTTATCCTGTGTGTGTCACAAGATTTGCACTAAATATCCTTTATCTTTATCTTAAGAATGTACAGAGTGGTTTCTTAGTTTCTATAACTAGTACACAAGAACATGGGTACAGAAATGTGCATGAATCAGTAGGAATTAGTATTATTACGTTACTGACTTGAATCACAAATACATAAGGAAATTAATTAAATGGAAGCCTAAAAGCATCTCAAAACACCTAAAAACACAATTATCCTTTCAATAATCAAAAATTTACCAGAAAAAAGTTGCAGTTTTGTGGAAAAGAAAGGGGTAACAAATTTACAATGAAAAATGCTGCAAATTTTTTGAGAAAAAAACTTTTAATACTGATGTTGTCAGGCCATATTGTAGTTATGATGCTTTTGTTTTACCATAGTTTTCAAGCTCTGATGCTTTTGTGGCTCCATGCAGATTTTTTTTTTTTACAAAAATCACTCAAAGCGACTCTTTTTACATGTTGCCGACCCCTGAGCTAGTGTAACACCTTGGGTAACCAGGTGTCCCACTTTGTGCTGGACGCAAATTGTGTAAGTAACAGGAAGTATAATTATGAAACCAATACTGTAAGTATTTTCCACAGTTTTAACCATACTATTTTAAAAGCAAAGTTTCGGCAAAAACGGGAGATTTTTAAAAGAACACAAAGTTAAACTATATCTGCAACGTTTCATAGGGTGACCAGGTGTCCCACTTTGTGCTGGACACCTCGTCATCCTAGAGTTGAAAAGGAAATTAAGAAGGGGGTATTCTGAATGGCAGGACCAACTGCCAAACAACTCTCCCAACAGGAGCAAAGCAACCAGTGTCCGCTGTTGACCCCAACCCAGCCATTACCATAGCAGCCGCCAGCGAAGCACACGGCTGACAGAGAGGCCACAATGGAAAGGCCGCAAGAAGACCTCTGGACTACTACATAACCAACAAACCAACAAATTTATGAGAAAAAAAGTTGCAGATTTATAGTAAAAAAGTTGCAATTTTTTTGAGAAAAAGGTTGCAAATGTACAGGAAAAAAATTAGCAAATTAATGAGAAAAGGTAGCAAATTTATGAGGAAAACAGTTGCAGATGTATGAGAAAAAAATTGCAGATTTATAGGGAAAAAATTGCAAATTTTTGAGAAGAAGTAAATTTATGGGAAAAAACTTGCAAATTTATGAGAAAAAAGTTACCGATTTATAGGAAAAAAGCAGCAAATTTTTGAGACAAAAGTTGCAAATTTACATGAAAAAGTAGCACATTTATGAAAAAAAGCTGCAGATTTATTGGAAAAAAGTTGCAAATTTATGAGAAAAAGTAACAAATTTACAAGAAAAAATTTGCAAATTTAACCTCTTAAAAAATTCTGGTGTTCCACCGCTGGGACGCTTCAAATATTCTACTGCCAATCAGTGAAGAAAGCATTTGATTTTCTTTGCACATGCCAAATTTAGGGAAACTGGCTGGAATGCTAAAGGGTTAAACCACAACATAGATCAAAGAACATCTAGAACACTCCACAGCGATCAAGCCTACAGCCTCAAACACAAGCAATTAGACCCATTTTCTGGAACAGACAGTAAAGCAATGAGGCTCTGACAGAAACACTGCAGTGATATTACTATGAGGCTTCACACGCTGTTGCTTTCATAATGGAAAAAAAAAAAGCAGAAGTGATGACTTAAAGCATAAGTGGTGCAAGATATTAGCTTCCTGGCTGCAATGGTCCATAAAGCGGGACTCATGAAGATACAAATAGAAAAGAATTTGACAGTCTAAATAGACCATCAGTTGCTTATAGTAACGACTTGTTAATTTTTGCCATTTTGAAGCTACTACAGATGAAACGCATTTTCAGTCCAAGGCTAACCATGGAGTTGGTGCAGCCTCGGAACTGGGATGAAGCTATGGTGTTTTGGATAAAATGAGATAAATCTTTATTAATCCCTTAATGGGGAAATTATTGCAGCCGCAAAGAAAGACAGTAATAATAAATAATAAAATCAGAGCAAAACAGTACGTATGTACATGGTGCAAAACAATAAATAAATTAGTATTTACAGTACCAGTAAGCAGTTCAATTAGCCAGCAGTATATTTCACAGTTGGATGAGCACACAGTGTTGTTGCAACCTTCAATAGTAATGATAAACAGGAGCAGGTAGGAAGGACCTGCAAAACCTCTCCCTCATTCACTTCGGATGGAGCAACCTACCACTAAACAAGCTGTTCGGTGCTCTCGAGGTATTTATTCTTGATCAAGAGGAAGATTCCAGTTCAGCAGAAATGTTCACAGTCAAAACAGTGCGGGCAGATTTTATACCTTGAAACAAAGAAAGATGAAATGTTACGAGAACGCTCTGTGGGAGTGCGGAGCCTAGCTGTCTCCCGGAACTGACCTTGGTAGGCTACAGCTTCAGTATCACAGGAGGAAACATGATATACTGTGTCTAGAAATCCACTAAAAGTGTAATATTAAATGAAAGAATAAGGAAATCTTTCATAGATGACAGCTTAGCCACCTCTCTCCTACCACCTACTCGGGTCGAGGTGGCGCCCCAGAACAGAGCTGGCCTGTTCAGTCTCTTCCTGTGCTGCTGCTCCAGTAAACCACTCCATACAGGTTGGCTGATGGCACCACAGAGACGTAGAAGGTCTTCAGAAGTTAATAACTGAAGATAACAGTCTTTTTTAAAAACATTTTTATGTCATGCTTTTCAATTTATCGAATGCATCAAATGACATTCTCAACCAAACAACTCCAATCCCCAAATCCAAAAAAGCTCCGCACCCAAAGTCTGGAGTGTAAAAACCTGTCACATATTTCACGGAGTGGTTATTTAACACCTGCGACTGAGGAGCTCGGGCCACATCTAATCAAAATCTGGACCTGCCAAATAAATTGCTAATTAAAAGTCGCTGTTGATTGCCAGCCTGACTCCTGATGAGAGCCGACTGTCCTTTTCACGGTAAATATCAAGCCACTAATTAGATAAGGAGTCAAAGATCCAGTTGAATCAGGTAGTTAATCAGCTGCTAGACTGTACTAATATGAAATACAACCTGCAAAACATAAAATCAGACTGTGTAAACACATCAGAGGCAGGGTGTATGGGCTGATTTACATATTTGGTACAATTTGGCCCGTATTTCCTATGCTGGCTTCTAATTTCCTGTTAGCAATTTAGCCATATTTGACTCTACTGTAGCATGTAGTTATGTACAGCAATCAATCCCTACAAGATATATTTAAGAATTTAAAAGACGGGGAATGAGAGTTATTGCCCCACAACAGTCCAATTCCATTCCTTCTACAAGCAAATATCTGACTCCGTCCAGCTGCAATCCACTCTGGCTCATAAATGTAATTTCACCCGCAGTCAGACTGCTAATTTGGCCATTGACTTGCTCCGCAGGAGTCCATAAATCAAGCGCAGCCAAAATGCGAAGCAACGATGCGCACGGCGAGGATTACCTTCCAAAAATCTATGGGTGATGAAAGTGTCAACAGGTTGCGGGCCATTACACAAACAACACAGGCTTAACGTGCAGCGGCAGGGTAGAGTGGAACAATATGAATAGCATCCATAAGTCCAAAGGCATAGTAAATAATTTAGGAAAGCATTAGGAACAAGCACTTAAATATAAGTAAATCTCAGATAAAGTCAGGTGGCTGTGTGGTCCTACTTGTCTTTATAATACACATTAGAGGCGTTAGGGCAAAAGGCAATGTGAGCGTTTGTCAGGCAAACATCTCCAGCTGTGTGGTGGCACTGGTGTTCATAACTGTGTCTGTAGTTAAATGTAATTTTTCTCTGGCTATCTGCTTTCCCCCCTTTAATCCCTCCAGTCAGAACATCCCCTTTTATATCAATTTCCGACGCCACACAAGTCAGCTGCCTTTTTGCAGCAGTAGCTCAATTCTGAGTTTCTTTCTCGTTTTTTTATTTACTATCTGTTTTTTTTTCTTGACACAACTTCCTGTGACCCTATACCCATCACGGACGCCAAGGACACATATATTGCTGCACTGGTGTTGATATTAGCCATCTTTCGGCTCATATCACCAATGACTCCTGACCCACAGAGCGGAGGAGCTATTGCTTACAGTAGGAGCCAGCTGTTAGCACTGGGCCGCCCTGCGGTGCTAACGCAAAACTCAATATCCCAAAAGAAATCAGGCAAATGCATCGGGGATATCGAGCTGGAGTGAAGCAACGCGCGAGGAGAATAAGGTACAGACCCGTCCGACAATCCTTTATTATGGGAAATGTGAGATTGCTGCTTAACAAGATGGATGAACTGGTGGCTATGTCCCGGTATGAGAGCGTCTTCAGAGAGATTAGCATTATGTTTTTTACTGAAACGTGGCAAACAGAACTGGCAACAGATGCTAACATCAATCTGGAGGATTTCCACACAATACAGGCAGATTGGACACCAGACAGCGGGTAGAGCAGAGGCAGGGTACTGATAATGTATGTGAACAACAGATGGTGTAATGCTGGGCACATCACGATTAAAGAACAATACTGCAGCAAGGACAGTAAGTTGCTAGCAGTTAGCATGCGGCTACCATACTTCCCCAGGGAGTTCTCACATGTCTTTGGGATTGTTATTTAAGTATCCCCTTCCGCAAGCGCTGAGGTAGCATGTAACATCATCCACTCAGTCACTGGCAGGCTGCAGACACAACACCCAAATGCTCTCCTCCTCATCTCTGGTGATTTCAACCATACTTCACTGTCCTCCATTCTGCCTACTTTCACCCAGTATGTCACGTGCCACACCAGAAACAATAAAACGCTGGACTTATTTTATGCAAACACCAAGGAGGCTTACACCGCATCGCCACTCCCCCCCTCGGGAGGTCGCACCACAACTTGGTTCAGCTCCTGCCTGTGTACAAACCCCTGGTATACAGACAACCTCCTATTACCCGCACAGTGAAAATATGGTCTAAGGAGGCGGAGGACACTGTGAAGGACTGTTCTGAATCAACTGTATGGGAACAGCTTTGTGGTCCACATGGTGAGGACATCGACGGCCTCACACACACCATCACAGACTACTGTACATCAACTTCTGTGTGGACAACACCGTACACACCAAGACCATACGGTGTTTCTCAAACAACAAATTCTGGATCAAACCTGAAATAAAGTCACTACTGAAGGAGAAGCAAAGGATCTTCAGGTCGGGAAACAAGGAGGAGCTGAAGTCCGTACAGAGGGAACTAAGGAGGAAGATCAGCGAGGGGAAGGACAGCTACAGGAAAAAGACGGCGGACAAGCTGCAACAGAGTGACATCGGCGGTGTGGGGAAAAGCCTCAAAACCATCTCTGGGAACCAGAATACCTCCTACCAGGTCATGATAGGTAGGGAGTGGGAGAACAACCTGAACCTGTTTTTTTTAACAGGTTTGACCAGCTGCCCTCTTCTGCACCTACCCACCAACCACTGCCGGCTCCAACTTCATCTAATCCCACTGTCCACGGCCTCCCCCAACCCCCCCCCCCCCCCAGCACACAGTCCCCCTGCCCCAACATGACCCTCACTATGACCCAGGTGAAAGCTGAGCTGAGGAATATCAAGGTGAGGAAGGCTGCGGGTCCGGACAGCATCAGATTGAGGTTCCTCAAGTCCTGCGCAGACCAGCTGTGTGGGATAGTGGAACACATCTTCAGCCTTAGTCTGAAGCTGGGGAGGGTACCATAGCTGTGGAAAACATCCTGTATGGTACCCATATCGAAGACCCCTCACCCCAAGGATCTGAACAGCTACAGACCAGTGGCCTTCACATCACACCTGATGAAGACCCTGGAGAGGCTGCTCCTCGCCCACCTCCGCCCCCTGGTGGGACCAGCGATGGAGCCACTTCAGTTTGCCTACCAGCATGGCATTGGGGCAGAGGGTGCAGTGATCTTCCTCCTACACCGTTCCCTGTCCCACCTGAAGAAGCCTGGGAGCACTGTGAGGATCATGTTCTTTGATTTCTCACACAACACCAACACGCTCTACAAGAAGGCACAGTGCAGACTGTTCCTCCTGAGGAGACTCAGGTCTTTTGGAGTGCAAGGGGCACTCCTGAAGACTTTCTACGATTCGGTAGTAGCATCAGCCATCACATTTGGAGTAGCATCACAGCAGCTGACAAGAAGAGACTGAACAGACTGATCAAAAAAGGTAGCTCTGTTCTGGGGCGAGGCCTCAACCCAGTGGAGGAGATAGGAGAGAGGAGGATGGTAGCTAAGCTGTCATCTCTACTGGAGTCCCAGTACCACCCCATGCAGGGCATGCTGAACACACTGAGGAGCTCATTTAGCTGTAGGCTATGCCATCCTAGGTGCACAACGGAGAGGTTCCGCAGGTCCTTCCTACCTACAGCTGTCAGACTTTATGACCGAACCAGGGCTGCTCGTAGTGGTCGTATTGACTGTACTAAATGTAACAACCTTGCACAATAAATCGTCCCCTCCATTATACAACTAGGACAATATCAATCATTACTGAGGGTGGCAACAACACTGCTTATTCAAATATGAAATACACTGTCTGGGCAAACATTCATATTCTGCAGGGTAACTTAACAAACCATAATGCTGTTATTCTATTTAGCTGCAATGCTCCTACACTGTGTACGTATATACTGTATGTGTATATATCTGTGCACATATGTACTGTATATGCATTTACTGCATTTACCGTACCCAAATCAGAAGCCGTGGATGAACAGAGAAGTGCGACTTCTGCTAAAAGCACGTAACAATGCCTTTAGATCTGGTGATGCACAGGCCTACAGTTCATCCAGGGCAGATCTGAAGACGGGCATCAAGAAGGCCAAGCACAGCTACAAGCTGAAGGTGGAGGAACATTTTGGGGACTCTGACCCCCGACGTATGTGGCAGGGCATTCGAGCTATCTCTGATTATAAGCCCAGCAACTCCATACCTATAGCCATGACTGTGCCCTTTCTCAATGAGCTAAATAACTTCTATGCTCGTTTTGACAAGGACAACAATGAAAAGAACGTCAATTTCCCACCCTCTGATGACCTCCACCACCTAACACTCACCCACACCGACGTCCGTAATGCACTGAGTCATGTCAACGTACGTAAGGCTGCTGGCCCTGATGGCATTCCTGGGCGTGTGCTGAGGGCATGCGCTGAGCAGCTGGCAGGGGTCTTCACAGACATCTTCAATCTGTCCCTGGCCCAGGCCGTGGTACCAGCGTGCTTCAAGACCACTTCAATAGTACCAGTGCCGAAACATTCAACACCATCGTGCCTAAATGACTATCGCCCTGTGGCACTGACGCCCATAGTCATGAAGTGCTTTGAGCGACTGGTCTTGGCACAGCTCAAAAAAGGCCTGCCCCCTACACTGGACCCTCATCAGTTCGCCTACCGGAGCAACAGGAGTACAGAGGATGCGGTTTCTACAGCGCTGCACTATGTACTCTCACACCTGGATGACAAGAACACCTACGCAAGAATGCTGTTTATTGACTTCAGCTCAGCATTCAACACAGTTATCCCCTCCAAGTTGCTCACCAAACTTGGGGACCTGGGAATCAGTACCTCCACCTGCAACTGGATCATGGATTTTCTGACCAACAGACCCCAGCATGTTAGGTCAGGCCCCAACCGTTCTTCCGTCATCACACTCAATACTGGTGTACCACAGGGCTGTGTGCTCAGCCCATTCCTCTACTCCCTCTACACCCATGACTGCAGGCCTATGTATGGATCCAATTCCATCATAAAGTTCGCAGATGACACCACGGTGATTGGACTCATCAGGGACAACGACGAGTCAGATTACAGGGCAGAGGTTGAGCACTTGGCTACTTGGTGCGCTGACAATAACCTGCTCCTTAACACCAGCAAAACCAAGGAGCTCATAGTGGACTACAGGAAGGAGAGAGAAGAGACACATGACCCCATCCATATCAATGGCATAGCTGTTGAACGTGTCCCCAGCTTCAAATTCCTGGGGACCCACATCTCGGAGGACCTGTCCTGGTCAGTTAATACCACCAGCCTGATCAAGAAGGCCCATCAGCGCCTCTTCTTCTTGAGGACATTGAAGAAGAACCATCTGTCAACTGACATCCTGGGCAACTTCTACCGCTGCGTGATAGAGAGCACCCTGACCAACTGTATCACACTCTGGTATGGGAGCTGCTCTGTAGCTGACCGCAAGGCGCTGCAGCGGGTGGTGAAAACTGCCCAACGCATCACAGGGACTCCACTTCCAGCTATAGAGGACGTCTACAGGAAAAGATGTCTGCGCCGGGCACGCAGCATTCTTAGGGACTCCAACCATCCTGCTCATGGACTGTTCCAGCTTCTCCCCTCCAGAAGACGTTTCAGAAGCCTTCGGACTAGAACCAGCAGGTTTAGGAACAGTTTCTTTCCAACAGCTGTCACGTTATTGAACTTAGTTCCCCGCTGACTCTCTTACAATCATCTTTTACCATCCTCACCTGTACATAACTGCATAACTACATAACTACATCTAACTTATTGCACATTATTTGCACATAACAGTACTTTTAACTTTCTGCACTGCTGCATATATTTGCATATATTTGCTTAAATTGCACATACTGTTAATTACCGTATATACTGCACTGCTGTCCTTTGCACTTCTGATTGGATGCTAAACTGTGTTTCGTTACCTTGTATTCATACATGTGTAATGACAATAAAGTTGAATTTAATCTAATCTAATCTAATCTACTGCTTTGGCTAACCAGTTCTTTTTATTTTATTGACTATTGCTCTGAGTGTTGCTATCCCTTTGCTGCTGTAATACTGGAATTTCCCCACTGTGGGACTAAAAAAGGCTTATCTTACCTTAGCTTATCTTATTTTATCTCATCTTATCACGGGGGTGGAGATCGTTGAGAGATCTGGCCATTACTTCATCTTTCAGTGGTCTCTCGATGATCCCCACCCCTGTGTGAAGTGGTGAAGAAGAGCACTAGAAAAATTCCTCACATACATGTATACCTCCCAGCAAACTCTCACTGATCCCTCAGCAATCTCTCCTGGTCTCTCAGCAATCTCTCAAGGATCTTTGAAAGACCTCTATAGATGGCCATGAAAATCATACAGTGATATCTGAAACATTTACACAAAACAGGCTTTTCTGAGGCCTCAGGAGATCGTTGAGAGATCAGGTCAATTTTTGATCTCTCAATGGTCGCCCAACGATCTCGGTCTTTACGAAGGGGACCTTAGTTATCCAATGTTTTAGAATCAGATACTTACATACAGTAAAGGTTAGTGTTGTAGTCAAGACCAGAGTCTCCCAAGACCAAGACAAGACCAGTCAGGACTAAGACAGTAAGAGGTCAAGACCAAAGACCTACATACACAGTGGTCTTGATCTCAACTTGGTCTCTGCCTTGACTGACCCCTTAGGGTAGCATCTCACTGGGCTGTGACACCATGAGACTAGTTGGAGAATAGCATTCTCAAGGGTGTTTCCAAAATGTCTCCCAACATTCTCATTCTCCTCTCCTACGTAAGTTGCACAGTTTCATGCTCATCTTGCAGGAACTGAGAACACGTTCAAAAAATTTGTGCACCAGCTTTTTTCCTAAAATAGTCTCAGAGTCATTGCAGGTGTCTTAAATCTGTCTTGACCTATTCTCGAACCCTACTCAGTTTAGTCTGAAAGTGCAAGAAAGGTTAGACAACTTTGCAATGGGTTGGGGACCTATGAAACTAAATTCTGACTGGAGACCAGCACCTGCAGGAGTTGTGACAGATTGGACAGGTGGAACGGCCAGCAGCAGGTGTTTATTATTACACCAAATCACTGCCTGCAGCCTAACACCGAGGGTCCCAGCGCCCCTTATTTGTGGAATGATACCCTGGTTGGAGATGTGTCATTTTCGGTCTATCCATCATCATGTTGTTTATACTGTATATCTGCTTGGCATTTACTGATGTGAAAAATGTAGTCATTATTGTGACTTTTATTTGTGAGCTATAAGTTTGGGGAATCAAGCTAATTCCTGTTTTTTTTTTTTTTTTTCTGTATCAGAGCTGGATTAGGCAAGTGCTTATACAGTGGTGTGAAAAAGTGTTTGCCCCCTTCCTGATTCCTCATTTTTTGGTATGTTTGTCACATTTAAATGTTTCAGATCATCAAACAAATTTAAATATTAGACAAAGATAACACAAAGTAAACAGAAAATGCAGTTTTGAAATGAAGGTGTTTATTATTAAGGGTAAAAAAAAAAAATCCAAACCTACATGGCCCTGTGTGAAAAAGTGACCCCCCCATCGCCCCTGTTAAAACTTAAATTAACTGTGGTTTATTACATCTTTGGAAAGCTGAGTTCAATTTCTCTAGCCACAACCAGGCCTAATTACTGCCACACCTGTTCTCAATCAAGAAATCACTTAAATAGGACGTGCCTGACAAAGTGAAGTCGACCAAAAGATCCTCAAAAGCTAGACATCATACTGCCATCCAATGAAATTGAGGAACAAATGAGAAACAAAGTAACTGAGATCTATCAGTCTGGAAAAAGTTATAAAGCAATTTCTAAAGCTTTGGGACTTCAGCAAACCACAGTGAGAGCCGTTACCCACAAATGACAAAAACATGGAACAGTGGTGAACCTTCCCAGGAGTGGTCGGTCAACCAAAATTACCCCAACAGCGCAGTGACGACTCATCCAAGAGGTCACAAAAGACCCCACAACAACATCCAGAGAACTGCAGGCCTCACTTGCCTCAGTTAAGGTCAGTGTTCATGACTCCACCATAAGACAGAGAGTGGGCAAAAATGGCCTGCATGGATGAGTTCCAAGACGAAAACCACTGCTGAGCAAAAAGACAATAAAGGCTCATCTCAGTTTTGCCAGAAAACATCTCAGTGATTCCCAAGACTTTTGGGAAAATACTCTGTGGACTGACAAGATGAAAGTTGAACTTTTTGGAAGGTGTGTGTCCCATTACATCTTGCGTAAAAGTACAACAGCATTTCAGAAAAGGAACATCATACCAACAGTAAAATATGGTGGTGAAAGTGTGATAGTCTGGGGCTGTTTTGCTGCTTCAGGACCTGGAAAACCTGCTGTGGTAAATGGAACCATGAATTCTGCTGTCTACAAAAAAATCCTGAAGGAGAATGTCCGGCCATCTGGTCGTGATCTCAAGCTGAAGCGTACTTGGGTTCTGCAGCAGGACAATGATCCAAAACACACCAGCAAGTCCACCTCTGAAAGGCTTAAAATAAACAAAATGAAGACTTTGGAGTGGCCTTGTCAAAGTCCTGACCTGAATCCAATTAAGATGCTGTGGCATGACCTTAAAAAGGCAGTTCATGCTCAAAAACCCTCCAATGTGGCTGAATTACAACAATTCTGCAAAGACGAGTGAGCCTAAATTCCTCCACAGCGCTGCAAAAGACTCATTGCCAGTTATCACAAATGCTTGATTGCAGTTGTTGCTGCTAAGGGTGGCCCAACCAGTTATTAGGTTTAGGGGGCAATCACGTTTTCACACAGGGCCATGTAGGTTAGGATTTTATTTTCCCTTAATAATAAACACCTTCATTTAAAAACTGCATTTTGTTTTTACTTGTGTTATCTCTGTCTAATATTTAAATTTGTTTGATGATCTGAAATATTTAAGTGTGACAAACATACAAAAAAATGAGAAATCAGGAACAGGGCAAACCCTTTTTCTCACCACTATATATGCTTTTACTGTTGTTTAAGATAAGCTAAGCATCTATTAGTCCCACAATGGGGAAATTCCAGGACTGCAACAGCACAGGGATAGCAACACTCAGAGCAACAATCAGAAGGCAAGAGAAAAAACAAGAGCAGCAAGTATACATATGTACATATAAATATATATATATATATATATATATATATATATATATATATATATATATATATATATATATATATATGTATATATATATATATAGAGAGAGAGAGAGAGAGAGAGAGAGAGAGAGAGAGAGAGAGAGAGAGACACACACACACAGTGCGGAGCATTGTAGCTAGATGGGATAGATATATAAATATATAAACACAGTGCGGAGCATTGTAGCTGGATGGAATAAATATACAGTGGGGTAAAAAAGAATTTAGTCAGCCACCAATTGTGCAAGTTCTCCCACTTAAAAGATGAGAGAGGTCTCCAATTTTCATCATAGGTATACCTCAACTATGAGAGACAAAATGAGAAAAAAAAAATCCAGAAAATCACATTGAAGGATTTTTAATGAATTAATTGGTAAATTCCTCGGTAAAATAAGTATTTGGTCTATAACAAAAGTTCATCTCAATACTTTGTTATATACCCTTTGTAGGCAATGACAGAGGTCAAACGTTTTCTGTAAGTTGTCACAAGGTTTTCACACACTGTTGCTGGTATTTTGGCCCATTCCTCCATGCAGATCTCCTCTAGAGCAGTGATGTTTTGGGGCTGTCGCTGGGCAACACAGACTTTCAACTCCCTCCAAAGATTTTCTATGGGGTTGAGATCTGGAAACTGGCTAGGCCACTCCAGGACCTTGAAATGCTTCTTACGAAGCCACTCCTTTGTTGCCCGGGCGGTGTGTTTGGGATCATTGTCATGCTGAAAGACCCAGCCACGTTTCATCTTCAATGCCCTTGCTGGTGGAAGGAGGTTTTCACTCAAAATCTCACGATACATGGCACCATTCATTCTTTCCTTTACACGGATCAGTCGTCCTGGTCCCTTTGCAGAAAAACAGCCCCAAAGTATGTTTCCACCCCCATGCTTCGCAGTAGGTATGGTGTTCTTTCTCCTCCAAACACGACAAGTTGAGTTTTTACCAAAAAGTTCTATTTTGGTTTCATCTGACCATATAACATTCTCCCAATCCTCTTCTGGATCATCCAAATGCTCTCTAGCAAACTTCAGACGGGCCTCGACATGTACTGGCTTAAGCAGGGGGACACATCTGGCACTGCAGGATTTGAGTTCCTGGCGGCGTAGTGTGTTTCTGATGTAGCCTTTGTTACTTTGGTCCCAGCTCTCTGCAGGTCATTCACTAGGTCCCCCCATGTGGTTGTGGGATTTTTGCTCACCGTTCTCGTGATAATTTTGACTCCACGGGGTGAAATCTTGCGTGGAGCCCCAGATCGAGGGAGATTATCAGTGGTCTTGTATGTCTTCCATTTTCTAATAATTGCTCCCACAGTTGATTTCTTCACACCAAGCTGCTTACCTATTGCAGATTCAGTCTTCCCAGCCTGGTGCAGGTCTACAATTTTGTTTCTGTTGTCCTTTGACAGCTCTTTGGTCTTGGCCATAGTGGAGTTTGGAGTCTGACTATTTGAGGTTGTGGACAGGTGTCTTTTATACTGATAAGTTCAAACAGGTGCCATTAAAACAGGTAACGAGTGGAGGACAGAGGAGCCTCTTAAAGAAGAAGTTACAGGTCTGTGAGAGCCAGAAATTTTGCTTGTTTGTAGGTGACCAAATACTTATTTTACTGAGGAATTTACCAATTAATTCATTAAAAATCCTTCAATGTGATTTTCTGGATTTTTTTTCTCATTTTGTCTCTCATAGTTGAGGTATACCTATGATGAAAATTGGAGACCTCTCTCATCTTTTAAGTGTGACAACTTGCACAATTGGTGGCTGACTAAATACTTTTTTGCCCCACTGTATGAGTATATAAACACACAGTGCGGAGTATTGTAGCTAGATGGAATGAATATGTTAATATATAAACACACAGTGCGGAGCATTGTAGCTAGATGGAATAAATATGCAGATATATAAACACACACAGTGCAGAGCATTGTAGCTAGATGGAATAAATATGTAAATATATAAACACACACAGTGCGGAGCATTGTAGCTAGATGGAATAAATATATGAATATATAAACACACAGTGCGGAGCATTGTAGCTAGATGGAATAAATATGTAGATATATAAACACACACAGTGCGGAGCATTGTAGCTAGATGGAGTAAATATATAAATACAGTGATCCCTCGCTACTTCGTGCTTAACCTTTCGCGCCCTCAGTGCATCGCGGATTTTTCAAAAATATTCATCAAAAATTCAAAATTGAGAAATAATGGGCGGGCGCTAGCAGAAGGCAGGGAGACTACATTAGAACATCAGGTATCAACACGGAGAGCCCACACAACTCAAAATCCACCTCTCTGTTTGCTGTTCTCGTGTTGGCTCGGCTCGGGAATCTCGCAAGCTGATTGGCCGAGACGTTTCACCCCGCAAGCTGATTGGCCCAGACGTTTTACCCAGCTTCTCTCCCTGCCGAGCGCCCACCCAGCGAAGGAAGACCGCATTCATTGCTCTTTATCGCTCGTGTTGCTTAGTCTCGCCGCGTGGAACTTTTTGCTGTTCTCTTGTGCCATTTTGTGTGAAATAGTCTTCCCGTCGAGCCACTATGCCGCCTCCTGCAGCTTCTCCAGCTCTATCGGAAGCTGCCCTCGACGATGCTGCGCCTCTAGCACCTGACGATGAGGCGTCACCTGAGGAGCAGTAAAGCTCTCATTAACCTGTGCAGTAAATCATCTTCATCTTGAGTTACGTATCTTGTTATAAGAATAAAAGAGTTCTAAAAACATATTTATGTACACTTTATTTACATCTACGTATGTATGTACACTTACACACACACACACGTATCATATGAGAGAGAGAGTGAGAGAATGAACGTATGTATTATTTATGGGTGACGTCATTAGGGGTGACGCTACTTCGCGGTTTTTCACTTTTCGCGGTCGGTTCTGGAACCCATTAACCGCGATAAGTGAGGGATCACTGTATATATATAAACACACACAGTGCGGAGCATTGTAGTTAGATGGAATAAATATGTAAATATATAAACACACAGTGCGGAGCATTGTAGCTAGATGGAATGAAACAGCACAACCGTCTACTTAGTTATCCTACATGGTATGATTATGTACCCATACATATTCTCAGCCTCCATAGCGACCGGTATTTTCCTAGTTGTATACCGGAGGGGACCACTGTGTAAGTCTATTGCGTCTTTTGCATTCAAAACTATTAGGTTGTCACGTCTTTTTGCTATCTCTGCAAGCAGCCCTGCTTAGGTTGTACAGTCTGACAGCCGTAGGTAGGAAGGACCTGCGAAACCTCTCGGTTGTGCACCTAGGATGATGTAGTCTGCTACTAAATGAGCTCCTCAGTGCATTCAGTATGTCCTGCATAGGGTGGAACTCGGACTCCAGCAGAGATGACAGTTTAGCCACCATCCTTCTCTCTCCTATCTCCTCCACTGGGTCAAGGCGCTGCTCCAGGACAGAGCTAGCTTTCTTGATCAGTTTGTTCAGTCTCTTCCTATCGGCTGCTGTAATGCCACTGCACCAGCAGACCACTCCAAAAGTGATGGCTTATGCCACCACCGTGTCATAGAATGTCTTCAGCAGCGCCCCTTGTACACCAAAAGACCTGAGTCTCCTCAGTAGGAACAGCCTGCGCTGTCCCTTCTTGTAGAGTGCGTCAGTATTGTGTGACCAGTCTAGTTTATTGTTCAGATGAACACCCAGGTACTTATAGGATGTCACCATCTCGATGTCTGTTCCCTGTATATTTACTGGTGCTGTGAGGGGTTGTCCTTGCCTGTGGCAGTCCACCACCAGCTCCTTAGTTTTCCTCGCGTTGATCTGCAGGCAGTTCCGATGGCACCAGTCCACGAAGTCCTGGATAAGCCCTCTGTACTCAGCTTCATCTCCGTTGGAGATGAGGCCAACGATCGCAGAGTCATCAGAGAACTTCTGTAGATGGCAGTGTGTTGTATTGTGTGAGAAGTCCACAGTATAAAGGGTGAACAGGAAGGGAGCCAAAACCGTTCCCTGGGGGGCCCCCGTGCTACCGATGATCGTGTCGGACACACAGTCCCGGGTTCTCACAAACTGAGGCCGGTTTGTGAGGTAGTCCAGGATCCATGATGACAGGTGCTGATCCACCCCTGCGCACAGCAGCTTGTCCTTCAGGATCATCGGTTGGATGGTGTTGAAAGCACTGGAGAAGTCAAAGAACATGATCCTCACCGCATTCCCTGGCTTCTCCAGGTGGGACAGAGAATGGTGAAGGAGGAAGATCACCGCATCCTCTACCCCAATGCCATGCTGGTAGGCGAACTGGAGTGGATCCTTTCTTTGGATCACGTTTCTAGTGATTACAGTCATATTTATTGTATACATGTGTTTGAATTGAGTTAAGGCCGTTTTACGTGTTCACTCCTGTGCAATACTCCGGTGGGACAGAAGCTGCAGTGGACAAGCAGTGAAAATGTCACCATTATGTTTCTTGCTGTGGTTCCCGGGCATGTGTAATTGTATTGTATACATGAGTTTGACATCAGATGATAAAGTGATCACTAGAATGGAGAGGCACCTCGTATTTACAAGGTAGAGATTGTGCAACTGGCACTGATATCTGTTATGTGACTGTTTTGGGAAGCCATTGCAGGACTGTCGTGAGTGCAAAAAAAAAACTAAACTAAACTTTGTCTCGCGCATGTTGCAAGAATGTCCTGCAATACTTGCATGACATGTATGCAAACACACGCTGGGAGTTTGTGCAAGTGAAAATTATCACAAATTCTTGGATTTGTCTTACTTTTGTTATCTCTAACTAGTTGCGAGCTGTCTCAGTCCAGTGAGATACTACACTTCAAGTCTTAACAAGTCTCAAGTCTGTGTGTGTGTGTGTGTGTGTGTGTGTGTGTGTGTGTGTGTGTGTGTGTGTGTGTGTTCCTCACATTACTCCCAAATCGTTCATCAGACTGACCTCAGATTTTAGAAGTGTTTTGCTGAGGTTACGAGGGTGTGCATCCCCAATTATGGAGTTGTTCAGTCAAAATATGAAATTTTTATCAACAAAAGTTTAGTTACGACTCTGTCTCTTCACGCCCTTGCTTCTGGAAGTGTGGGCGGGGTTTAGGATTGACTCCATGCTGATTGGATAATATGCAGTATCACGACCAGTCAGTCACCACAGTGCTCACTGAACAAAACAAGGACGTGAAAACCAACAAGTGTGACTAGAAAAAGATAATACTGAAGATTTAATGATTAAAAAATTATACCATAAAGTTGCCGTGATTGCGTAGGTCTAAAGGATAATTCGGCATATGTGGAGAACAGGAGACGCACCAGCGGGGACCCGGGGTCCAACAAAGAACACTGGTGTGTCCAACATAGGACACGCCGGGAGAAGCAGTGGCCCGACCAGTGCCCTGTCGATTTGTGCTGCCCCATTGAAAAATGCTACCGGTAGCGCCGATCAAAAGCACAGTCCATGGATTTATGCTACTTTGTCAAAAACTGCTACTGTTGCTTATCGGTACGATTTGTGTATATTGATTAGTCCATAATATTCAGTTTAGTAATTTTACTTTCCTTAATTTCTTTGCTCAGTCTGATTGCCAAATTTATCATAAACTTTTAAAGTTTATGATAAATAAACTTAAACTTAAATAAATTCCCATTTCTGAATGTGAAACATTATTTTCACTTAACAATATCATTTATTCATTGTTTAATTTCAAATACCCACTTATCCTAAATTACTTTTCTGTTGATTAGTTTGAAAAATGCACAAATGTTTACAAGTCAGAAGAATTCGAAGACATTGTATTCTTCATATACTGTATATACAGTTGGGCAAAAAAGTATTTAGTCAGCCACCAATTGTACAAATTCTCCCACTTAAAAGATGAGAGAGGTCTCCAATTTTCATCATAGGTGTACCTCAACTATGAGAGACAAAATGAGAAAAAAAAAAATCCAGAAAATCACATTGAAGGATTTTTAATGAATTAATTGGTAAATTCCTCGGTAAAATAAGTATTTGGTCAATAACAAAAGTTCATCTCAATACTTTGTTATATACCCTTCGTTGGTAATGACAGAGGTCAAACGTTTTCTGTAAGTCTCCACAAGGTTTTCACACACTGTTGCTGGTATTTTGGCCCATTCCTCCATGCGGATCTCCTCTAGAGCAGTGATGTTTTGGGGATGTCGCTGGGCAGCACGAACTTTCAACTCCCTCCAAAGATTTTCTATGGGGTTGAGATCTGGAGACTGGCTAGGCCACTCCAGGACCTTGAAATGCTTCTTACGAAGCCACTCCTTTGTTGCCCGGGCGGTGTGTTTGGGATCATTGTCATGCTGAAAGACCCAGCCACGTTTCATCTTCAGTGCCCTTGCTGATGGAAGGAGGTTTTCACTCAAAATCTCACGATACATGGCCGCATTCATTCTTTCCTTTACACGGATCAGTTGTCCTGGTCCCTTTGCAGAAAAACAGCTCCAAAGCATGATGTTTCCACCCCCATGCTTCACAGTAGGTGTGGTTGTGGAGCGTGTAAATAATGAGGCGGATTTGGCTCAGACGATTTATTACACATCTCACACAAGAGGTATAGACAGAACGACATCTCAGCAAAGACTCTTCTCTTAAATAACATGGCATTCCTCTAGAAGCTTCTAACACACAAAAGGTCACATTGCATTCACTTCCTTAATCCTTTACCATTCCTCTAGAAGTTTCTAACACACAAAAGGTCACACTGCATTCATCCTTCACACCTCCCTGTTATATCACCAGGGAACCTCTGCTCTTTGTTCTTGTCTAAGATGTTACACAATTATGCTCTCCCCATGTGCCGCCAAACAACCCCCCCGAGCATCTTGGATAGAACAATAGAATAACAGTCGGTATGCTGTGATAGAACCATTAAACATCAATCCACATGCTGCTTGGGCTTCAGTCTTCTCCCGTATCTGCTGTAACAAGGATTCATCGCCTCTGCGGCGCTGTCATGCTGGGGGGTTGATGTTTGGGGGGTAAAACTTTTTGTATGTCCGTGTGGGTGCTCTGGGGAATCTTTTCTCTGGGGAGCTCCCCGTGGGGGTCTTCCACGCCGAGGGGCCCTCGCCAACAGCACTTAGTCTTCCGCCACCACAAAAGCGGGTTTGAGTCTGTCTATGCCAATCTTTTCCCTCCTACCCCCCAAATCTAGCAAAAAAATGCTTGTCCCCTGTTTCCAGCACTCTGAACGGTCCATCATAAGGTGGGTGCAGTGGAGGGCGATGTGCGTCGTGTCTGACAAACATGAACTCCGCGTTTTTCAAAGTTTTAGGCACAAAAATGAGCGGAAAACTGTGGTGGGAGGGGCCCGGCAGCGTGCTTGTGTCTATGCTACGCTGCAACAGCTGAGACGGGGAGCTGCCCGGCACGGGATTATCTAGCAGAAACTCTCCGGGCAGCCGAAGTGGTTGCGCAAAAACGAGTTCAGCCGGGGAAGCTTCCAGATCCTCTTTAGGCGCAGAATGTAACCCCAATAAAACCCACGGTAGCTTGTCTACCCAATTTGCATCCGTCAATGAAGCCCTGAGAGCCGCTTTCAATGATCTATGAAAACGTTCGCATAACCCATTAGCCTGTGGATTGTACGCGGTTGTGCGGTGAACTGTGACACCCAGGCTGCAGGCCATTGTTGACCAGAGTTTGGAAACAAATTGAGGGCCTCTGTCGGACGTAATGTCCGACAGGACTCCAAAACGCGCCACCCATGCTGTTAAAAACGCGCGCGCCACCTCCTCTGCTGTGGTTGCCGCCAGCGGAACCGCTTCCGGCCAGTGCGTGGTGCGGTCCACCATTGTCAGAAGGTGCGTGCACCCCTGTGATGGCGGGAGGGGGCCCACGAGGTCCACGTGAACATGGTCGAACCTCTCAGCCAGAATACGAAACGGCTCCAAGGGAGCCTTTGTGTGTCTGTGTACTTTGGCTCGTTGGCACGCCACGCAGGCTGCCGCCCACTCTTTCACTTGTTTGCAAAGGCTCGGCCACACAAATTTCTGCCCTACCATTTTGACCAACGCGGGCGTCCCGTGGAGACATTGCAGATTAGGGGGGGCACGCCGTCTTGCAGCACCCTGCTCTCCAGCCTTAACCCTGTTGGTCCAGACTGGAACGCGCGCACGTCCGCGTCACTAACCTACTCCGCGGCCATGGCTGCGTAATCTATCCCCACGCAGACCGGGGCCGCCACGGTGCGCGAGAGGCAGTCTGCCACTACATTCAGTTTACCCGACACATGCTGAATATCGGTAGTAAACTCTGAAATCGCGGCCAGCTGTCTCTGCTGCCGGCCCGACCACGGTTCTGAAACCTTGGCCATTGCGAATGTTAGCGGCTTGTGGTCAACGAACGCGGTGAAACTGCGCCCTTCCAGCCAGAACTGGAAGTGGCGAATGGCCAGGTGGAGAGCCAGCAACTCCCTGTCGAATGCGTTGTATTTACGTTCATTGTCGCGCAAAGTCCTGCTGAAAAAGGCGAGCGGCTGCCAAGCTCCGGCTATGCGCTGCTCCACGACCGCCCCTATGGCCACATCTGAAGCGTCAGTGGTGAGCGCTATGCGGGCCGTTGGGTCTGGATGTGCCAGCAATGCGGCGTTTGCCAAGGCTGCTTTGACTTCTGAGAACGCCCGCTCTCGCTCCGGGGTCCATTCGACCTTATCCGTGGGTTTCTGTTTTTTGAGCGCAGCGTACAGTGGTTGCATGAGCTGTGCTGTGCGGGGAAGGAAACGGTTATAAAAGTTCACCATTCCCAAAAATTCTTGTAGCGCCCTGACTGTTTGCGGCCGGGGAAAATCTGCTACTGCGCGCACTTTGTCAGGCAGCGGGACCGCTCCTTTGGGAGAGACGCGGTGCCCCAAAAAATCAATCCCCGTCACCCCGAACTGACATTTCGCTGGGTTGATTATTAACCCGTGCTCTTCCAACCTCCGGAAAACCGTCGTGATGTGGGTTTCGTGTTCGTCTTTGGACGCGCTGGCTACTAAGATATCGTCCAGGTAGACGAACACGAAAGGGAGATTGCGCAGCACTGCATCCATCATGCGTTGGAATGTCTGTGCAGCCCCTTTAAGCCCAAATGGTATGCGCAAAAACTCGAATAAACCGAACGGAGTTATTACCGCTGTTTTAGGTATGTCCTCAGCGCGCACTGGGACTTGGTGGTAACCGCAGACCAGGTCTATTTTAGAAAAAACGCGCGCTCCTGCAAGGTGAAAGGAAAAATCCTGAATGTGAGGAATTGGGTAGCGGTCGTGCGCTGTGGCGTTGTTCAACCTGCGGAAATCCCCGCAAGGTTACCACAATCCCTCAGCTTTATGGACCATGTGTAGCGGGGAAGCCCATGGGCTGTTTGAGCGCCTGATGATGCCCAACCTCTCCAGGTTGGCGAACTCCTCGCGCGCTATGGACATACCTAAAACAGCGGTAATAGTCGCTCCGAGCTCCGTCGCTGCCGCAATGGTCGTGAACTCCCTGGTGGCGACGATGATCTGGTTTGCTTCCCGGGCTAGTGCACGATAGTCCCGCTTGGCCAGCAACGGCGAATTGGCCAGGGTCGCTCTTGCCACTGACGGAAGGTTCCGGAGGAAGAGGTGGGTAAAAATAAAATGGTCGTCGTCTGTGCCCTTTAACCTCAGCATCTTCTCCATCAGGTCTATGGCCGACCCGTCTCCCAACCCGGTCCGCGTCAGGAGTCTCTCTGCTCTCTCACCATCCGAGAGTGTGTAGTGCTGGATGAGCGCAGTCTTCAGCGCGCCGTACTTGTCGTCGGTTGGTGGCTGATCGAGCAGGCTCTCTACGTGCTGAGCCGTGTGGGCATCGAGCGTTGCGACCACACAGTGGAACTTTGTGTCATCTGCCGATATCCCCCGGAGGGCGAACTGCGCCTCGACTAGGTGGAACCAGGAGCGCGGGTTGTGCTGCCAAAAATCCAGTAGCTTGATCGCAACAGCACATGCGTGGCTGGGGGTTCCCATCGAGGTTGGCTCCGGGGATCTTTCATCGTGTTCCATGATTCGTCTTGGGTCACCAGTGTGGAGCGTGTAAATAATGAGGTGGATTTGGCTCAGACGATTTATTACACATCTCACACAAGAGGCATAGACAGAATGACATCTCAGCAAAGACTCTTCTCTTAAATAACATGGCATTCCTCTAGAAGCTTCTAACACACAAAAGGTCACATTGCATTCACTTCCTTAATCCTTTACCATTCCTCTAGAAGTTTCTAACACACAAAAGGTCACACTGCATCCATCCTTCACACCTCCCTGTTATCTCACCAGGGAACCTCTGCTCTTTGTTCTTGTCTAAGATGTTACACAATTATGCTCTCCCCATGTGCCGCCAAATGGTGTTCTTTCTCCTCCAAACACGACAAGTTGAGTTTTTACCAAAAAGTTCTATTTTGGTTTCATCTGATCATATGACATTCTCCCAATCCTCTTCTGGATCACCCAAATGCTCTCTAGCAAACTTCAGACGGGCCTTGACATGTACTGGCTTAAGCAGGGGGACACATCTGGCACTGCAGGATTTGAGTTCCTGGCGGCGTAGTGTGTTACTGATGTAGCCTTTGTTACTTTGGTCCCAGCTCTCTGCAGGTCATTCACTAGGTCCCCCCATGTGGTTCTGGGATTTTTGCTCACCGTTCTCTTGATCATTTTGACCCCACGGGGTGAGACCTTGCGTGGAGCCCCAGATCGAGGGAGATTATCAGTGGTCTTGTATGTCTTCCATTTTCTAATAATTGCTCCCACAGTTGATTTCTTCACACCAAGCTGCTTACCTATTGCAGATTCAGTCTTCCCAGCCTGGTGCAGGTCTACAATTTTGTTTCTGTTGTCCTTTGATAGCTCTTTGGTCTTGGCCATAGTGGAGTTTGGAGTCTGACTGTTTGAGGTTGTGGACAGGTGTCTTTTACACTGATAACGAGTTCAAACAGGTGCCATTAATACAGGTAACGAGTGGAGGACAGAGGAGCCTCTTAAAGAAGAAGTTACAGGTCTGTGAGTGCTAGAAAACTTGCTTGTTTGTAGGTGACCAAATACTTATTTTACCGAGGAATTTACCAATTAATTCATTAAAAATCCTTCAATGTGATTTTCTGGATTTTTTTTTCTCATTTTGTCTCTCATAGTTGAGGTATACCTATGATGAAAATTGGAGACCTCTCTCATCTTTTAAGTGTGACAACTTGCACAATTGGTGGCTGACTAAATACTTTTTGGCCCCACTGTATCTACATGTGTGCAGATCAGAACACACACACACACACACAAATAGTACTTTCTCCAGCATTAGGCCACAGACCATTCATAAGCTTGAGGCTCAAACTTTGTTTCAAAAGTGCACATAAATGTTTACTGTAGCATGAAATGACGGAGCTTATGTACACAACTCTGATAGCTGTAGAGACAAAGGGCAACGTTATAATAATTGTATTCATGTATTGAATACATGAAGAAAAAGAGTTGCAAAAAGGCATAGAAAGCCAGTAAACCAGCTGAAATCCATCAGAATTTAGGAAGCCATCCCACCTCCATCAGTGCAAATTAACCGTTAAAATGTCTGTGATTATCAGATTGTCACACCACAAAGAACTCATGATGGGTAGAAGTAAAGAGCTCTCTCTAGACCTTTGCAACCTTATTGTTGCAAAACATAATGATTCTGGATTCTGGATTCTTCTCCCATCTGGTAAACGATTCCGGAGCATCAGAGGCAGAACCACCAGACTGATCAACAGCTTCCTTCCACAAGCTGTCAGGATGCTGAACAGTTGACCCGGAATCTCTCATATACACTACTGCACCTACGGACATTTTGTATATTATTTGTACATTATAGTTAGTTAGTTTTTTTTTTTTTTTTCCTCCCCAAGTATGTCTCAGGGATGTGTGAATGGATGGGGGGGGTGGAGGGTGGAGCTATGTGGGAGTGTGTCTTAAATCATGCTGCTTCTATTTATATGGATGCCGAGAGAAACGCAATTTCATCTTGCCTGCACTACAGTTGTATGTACAGCAATATGACAATAAAGTTTGATTTGATTTGATGGCATTGGTAAAAGGCACATTTCTAAACTGTGAATGTTCCAGTGAACACTGTTGCAGCCATCATTCGGAAGTGAAAAGAACATCATTTTACCATAAACCGGCCACGACTAGGAGCTCCTTACAAGTTTTCTGACAGAGGAGTCAAAAGAATTATCAGGAGAGTTATCCAAGAGCCAAAGATCACTCGTGGAGAGCTCCAGAAAGACCTGGAGTTAGCAAAGAACTGCTGTTTAAAGAAAACAATAAGTAATGCACTCAACAGACATGGGGTCTATGCCCGCTCACCTCGCAAAAGACTCCATTGCTGAAAAAAGAACATGTTGAAGCTTGTTTAAAGTTTGCTGCACAACATTTGGGCAAGCCAGTAAAATATTCGGAGAATATCGTCTGGTCACATGAGAACAAATTTGAACTTTTTCATGCCACAACACACAGCATGTTTGGAGGAGAATTGGCACTGCGCATCAGCCCCCAAACACCATACGAACAGTGAAGTTTGGAGGTGGAAGCATCATAGTGTGGGGGTGTTTTTCAGCACATGGTTACAGGCAGACTTCATATAACTGAAGGGAAGATGAATGGACAAATGTACAGAAACATCCTTGATAAGAACCTGTTGCCATTTGCCAAGACGCTGAAGATGAAATGAGGGTGGATATTTCATCAAGACAATGATCTCAAACATACAGCCAAGGAAACTCTGAACTGGCTCCAGAGAAGGAATATAAAGCTGCTAGAATTGCTCAGTCAGTCACCTGACTTGAATCCAATTGAAAATCTATGGAACAAATTGAAGATTAGAGTTCATAGACGACACCCATGGAACCTTCAAGATTTGAAGAGTTTGTGTGGAAGAATGGGCTAAAATCACTCCTCAGCAATGCCTGCTCCTACGTAGTTTCTCCATACAGGAGGTGTATGGAAGCTGTTATTACCAACAAAGGCTGTTCTACTAAATATTAAATGAATTTCACCAAGCGTGTTCAATGCTTATTCCCTGTGTCATTCCACTTTATTGAATATAACTTGTTTTGTGAATATAGTTGCCTTGATTTCTTTATATGTATGGATTACTTGGGTTGCTACTGATATCTGGTGAAACTCTCAGGTCAATGGCTCCATCAGAAATATGTTTAATGAGAAAAATGTTCACCTGTTCAATAATTACAGTACAGTGGTACCTCTACTTACGAACGTCTCTACATACGGAATTTTCAGGTTACGAGACGCCTCAACGGTAAAATATTGCCTCTAGTTACGAACGAAATTTCAGGATACGAAAGGCAAAAAAGTACGCGCTCCTCGCAGCTCCCGTAGTTTACCGAACGTAAACATACCTGTAGCTGCTCTGCCATTGGCTATCGCCTAGCATCTTCCTGGTATCCCATTGGCCACGAAGTTTTTTTTTTTTTTCAAAAACTTTATTAAGAACAAGGTGAAAGTTTTACGTGTGTGTACAGTACAGAATTAACATTTATTCGCTATGGGCCCCAAGAAAGTGACGGAGATAAGTGGAAAAGGAGAAAAGAAGAGAGTTTTTTTGTCCATACAAACAAAGAAAGGAGATAATCGAAAGGTATGAAAAGGGGATGCGTTTGGTTGATCTCGCCAAAGAATATGGCCGTAATACATCAACGATCAGCACGGTATTAAAACAAAACGAAGCACTTACAAGCCGACAAAAGCAAACGTCCTTGGATCAGAACATGAACCAAAGAAGGCAAAAGGTGACGACGTCGACGACGATAGCAGTTAAAGGGTAAATGAACATAATTTTTATTATTCTTTCTCTTTTATTATTCTCTTTTATTATTCTTTCTCTCATTTTAAACTCTCATTTTATGTTTATTGTGCAGTAATCTAATTGTAACATGTATTTGTTACATGTTTTGATGCGTTTTTACGATTTATAAAAAATTTATGCCCGAATTTTGGGGGCTTGGAACGAATTACGGCATTTACATGTAAAACGCGCCTCTACTTACGAATTTTTCACGTTACGAGAATTCTTCCGGAACGAATTAAATTCGTAAGTAGAGGTACCACTGTATTTTCCCGGCTGTATAATTAGTTTGACAGCTGATATGTCAACATGGTCTACAAATATAGCAGCAATGGTTTCTGACTCGTACCAATGGGGTGGCCCGAGATGTAGTCAAATTCCTGGCCTGATTTTTTTCTCCCAGTCCGCCCCTGCTTGGTACAGAGGTTGAAATTACGACTACCCCCCTACCAACTCACATCACCCAGCCCTAAGCTACAGCTAATTTATTTCACTCTTTACTTTAGAATTAAAATCTGGAACCTTCTAGCTGTGAAAGACAATGCTGACCATTGCAGCACTGAGAAGTGCAGTTCATAATCTGCAATCTGATGGATTGACTTGGACTGAGACCCCCCCCCCCCGCCCCGGGCATTATTGATGCCATCTCGTGGTCACCGTCACCGCTGTCGACGGAGGGCATTCCTTGTTCACATTTTTCCTCCTTGAAAGGCGGGGAAGCAGGCTCAGGGCAAGCTCCTGTCACACGATTCTACAAACACATCTCCATTACCGTGTGGTACGTGCTCACTTACTGCATTCAGCCTCGGCTCTGGGATATTTTATTTATACTTCATTAATTTTGATCACATGGAAAATTTCATGGCGTCCCACCCTAATGCAATTAGTGTCAATTTTGTTAGACTGCAGCGCGGGCCTGATGTGAGCTTAACATACATCAAGACTATGAGGAGCAATAGAAACAACTGGGTGGAGAAGGAGGAGAAGGAGGATGGCGATGGGGTCGTCCAGGCCTTGGAGTAAATAATGGATGAAAAATGTATGAGAATCTCTCACACATGCTGATCAGAGAAGCCCAGGGAGATGTGGGGAAGGTGAAATATAACTTGAGAAACAGGGTTGTTCTGTCACCTCCGCACAAAGACTTTTGAGGAGTCCCTTTTCATCCACAGGCCATCAAAACAGCGGATTGTGTTTATCTCCCTGTCTCTATGGGTGACTTTATTAAAGGCTAGTGGAATAGATGATTGGCGTGTGGCTGGCAGCTGGAAATGCATTTCTGTGGAGTTTAAAGAGATCAACAGAGTCTGGGGCTCTGAAGCTGCACGGCAAAAAATAGAAAAAAAAACCCCACTCCAATCTCTAAGCGAAGAGCCCTTGTAATTTCATTCTCTGCCCACAGGAGTATTCTGCAAGAAAAGTGGATCTTCTTTGTCAACAACCTTTGCAATTCTGCTTCCTGGCCTGTGTATACTCCTCACCAAGAATAGATGTAAACAGTTTGTGTTTGCATGCTATCTGGCGCTCCCCACCAGGCTAGCTAGCGTGGATTTGTTCTGTCACGTGAATTACAGGAGTAGAAGTGATGTGAGGAACAAAGCAATCATCCGACCTGACAGAAACTCCAGCAAGAGCATTATTTCTGCAACATTAAACAGTAATTTAACTCGCTGCGGCAATGTAGGATGTTATCATAAAAGCTAATGGGTCAAACTCGAGCTGTAACTAGTAGGGACAGTTGCACAACTCATTCAGGCTGTCAGAGTTGATGACAGATCTAAATTATAAATAACTTATAAAACTGTGGAAACAAATGTATTGATATTATTATATAAATACATTTAGTGATGAGTCATTTCACCCATGGGCTGATATTTGATTTCACTCTTGGAGGGGGACAATAAACGAAACATTTTCTCCAGATTAAATATTGACAGGGATACTAATCAGTATTATTGTAGTCAAAGCCGTTCCAATGTTTTGGGGGGCAATATACAAGATTTTGTAATGGGGAAAATTCAAACCCTACAGAATGTGGGGAAAAAAACTATAATAAAACGGGTCATTGTTCAGACAAAAAAAAATTAACCATTCCATAGAATAAAAAATTAACCAGCAACCATTTGAACATTCAAAATTTTCGAGAAAAAATCATAAATCTACAAGTTGGAAATTTAAAAGAAAAGTGTCCAAAATTGTTGTGAATTAACAAGAAAAAAATATTCATGAAAAAAGTTACAAATTAATGAGGAAAAAGTAGCAAATTTACAGGAAAAATGTTGCACATTAATTACAAAAAAAGCTGTAAATTAATGAGAAAAAAGTTGCAAATTAATTAGATACGTCAGAAATTGTTGTGAATTAACAAAAAAACAAATTCATTAAATAAGTGGCAAATTAATTAGGAAAAAGTTGCAAATTAATGAGAAAAGAGTTGCAAATTTACATGAAAAAAAGTAGCAAATTAACAAGAAAACATTGCAGATTTACATGAAAAAAGATGCAGTTTAATGAGAAAGAGTTGCACATGTATACGAAAAAATTGCAAATCAGAACAAAAAAGTTTCAAAATTACATGGAAAAAGTTGCAAATTTACATGAAAAAAGTTGCTGATTAATGAGAAAAAAGCTGCAAATTTACAGGAAAAAATGCAAATTCATTTTTTTTAAAAGTTGAAAATTAATGAGGAAAAAGTTGAAAATTTACATGAAGAACATTGCACATTAATGAAAAAAAAGCTGCAAATCAATTTTAAAAAGTTGCACATTAGTGAGGAAAAAGTTGAAAATCTACATGAAAAACATTGCACATTAATGAGAAAAAAAGCTGCAAATCAGTTTAAAAAAATGCAAATTAATGAGGAAAAAGTTGAAAATTAATGAGGAAAAAGTTGCAAATGTACATGTGAAAAGTTGCAAATTAATGAGAAAAAGTTTCCAATTTACATGAAAAAATTGCAAATTAATGAGAAAAAGTTCTAAAATTACATGAAAAAGTTGAAAATTTACACGAAAAAAATTGTAGATTACCCATCCTGTCACCGATCCTGTTCATAATTTTTATGGACAGGATTTCTAGGCGCAGCCAGGGAATGGAGGGTGTCATGCTTGGTGACCACAGGATCTCATATCTACTGTTTGCAGATAATGTTGTCCTGTTGGCTTCATCCAGCAATGATCTACAGGTCTTGCTGGGACATTTGTTACTGAGTGTGAAGCGGCTGGGATGAGAATCAGTACCTCCAAGCCGGAGTCCATGGTCCTCAGGCAGAAAAAGCTGGATTTTCCTCTCCGGACTGGGGACAAGCTCCTGCCCCAAGTGGAGCAGCTTAAGTATCTTGGGGTCTTATTCACGAGTGAGGGGAGAATGGAGACAGAGATTGACAGATGGATTGGAGCAGCATCTGCAGTGATGCGGACGTTGTACCGATCTGTTGTGGTGAAGAGGAAGCTGAGCTCTAAGGCAAAGCTGTCGATTTACCGGTTAATATATGTTCCTACCCTCATCTATAGTCATGAGCTTTGGGTAATGACCGAAAGAATGACATCACAGACACAAGCGGCTGAAATGAGCTTTCTTTGTAGGATTGCTGGACTCAGCCTCAGAGATAGGGAGAGGAGCTCAGTCATCCGGGAGAGGCTCAGAGTAGAACCGTTGCTCCTTCACATTGAAAGGAGCCAGTTGAGGTGGTATGGGCATCTGATTAGGATGCCTCCTGGACGCCTCCCACTTGAGGTGTTTCGGGCACGTCCCACTGGGAGGAGACCCCGGGGCAGACCCAGGACACGCTGGAAAGACTATGTCTCCCAGCTGGTCTTGGAACGCCTTGGTATCCTCTCTGAAGAGCTGGAGCAGGTGGCTGGGGAGAGGGAAGTCTGGGCTTCTCTGCTTGAACTGCTGCCTCCGCGACCCGGACCTCCAGAAAAGCTGGATGGATGGATGGATGGACGGATGGATGGATGGATGGAGTTGTAGATTAATGAGAAAAAAAGTTGCAAATTTACAGAAAAAAACCCTTCAAATTAGCGTGAAAAAGTTGGAAACTTAAGAAAAAAGTTGCAAATTTACGTTAAAAAATTGCAAAGTAATTTTTAAAAAAGCTGCAAATTAATTTTTTAAAAAAACTTGCAAATTAATGAGGAAAAAGCTACAAATTTACATGAAAAACATTGCACATTAATGAGAAAAAAGCTGCAAATTTAAATTAAAAAATTGCAAATTAGAGAGAAAAAAGCTGAACATTTACATGAAAAAAGTTGCAGATTAAAGCGAAAAAAGCTGAAAATTAATGAGAAAAAATCATAAATCTCTAAGAAAAGTTGCAAATTTCCCTCCAAACATATTTGTTTTGTTAGCATTTGTGCTTATAATGTTTTTTATTCAGTTCTGTAAAATCATATAGAAAGGTTTATGATGATATGGGAGGGGGGCATTTCTCTCTTTTTTCCAGGTTGTTGGGGACATGTCCCCGCGTCCCCCCTTGATTTACACCTATGATTTCAGCAAGTGGCCCAATAAAAAACTCGTTTTGAGTATTTAAGACTTACTGAGTATTATTTTTAGTGTGATAGTGATAAGGACAGCAGTGGCATAACACACAAAGCTCTCCGTTTAGTACAGCTTAATTTTTGAAGGTCATTGTGCGTTGTTTGGTATATCTGAGGAAACAAATACGACAACAACAACAAATACTTAAAAATATACTGTACATACTTGCAAGTGGTGATTATCGGGTTCCAAGTAGCTGTAGACTTCAAGGTCTTGTAGTGTATAGCAACAACATTTAAGACTTAAGGTTGTATCTCATGGAGCAGCGAGTGTTGATGAATGTTTATGAAAGTAGCAATTGTTGGGGTTGCATCAGGGTTCGTGAAAGATTGCACAACAGTTTTTAGGGTCGCAACCAGTTTTTAACATGTTCAATAGTTATTTGCAAAAAAAAAAAAAAAAAATGGTTGCAACCCTAAAAACTGTCAGCAAACTATTGTGCAGTCTTTCATGAACCCTGACAAAGCCCCAACAATCACAAAATTTGTGAAGGTTCCTCAGCATTCGACGTCCGTGAGATACTACCCTTAAAGTGTGCTACACATTAAGTTTTCAAATGCAAAGGAGAGGCTTGCTGTGTTTCAGTTTTTGTTCCGACAAACAAGACTTTCCTGGGAAGACTCAACCCTTCTTTCCAGCATACCGAGCTATCGCCTTAACCACTACACCACACGACCGCTTCAGCTCACACCAACTTTTGAAAACATAAATGTTCCATTGAAAGGGTTTCCAAGCAGCAGTAGAAACGAATTTAAAACTTAAGGCGTGCTACACATTAATCTCAAATACACAAAAGAGGCTTGTTGCACTTCAGAAAAATGACGCTTTGGTGGAAGATTTTAAACCTTTAAACTTAATTTCTGGGTCTCAATCATACCAGACAATCGCCAAAACCACTACATTCCCCAACTGTTTTGGGTTACATACTGACTTTCTCACACATAAACAACATGTTCCATTGAGAAGACACAAAGGAGGTGTAGGCGTGGCCATTCTGCTCTGTTTCTGTCTGAGCCTCTTGTGAACCCAGCCACTCCAAGAACGTGAGGCAGCCCACAGCCTTAGCTTCAGGGACAGACTTATCCACCTCAGCCATAACCTTTTCTGTAACTACCGGTCCTTTGTGAGCACAATGTAAAGTTAATCTCCTTTTCCTTTTCCATAACACTGTTTTCCAAATCCCTTTTTTCATTAGCTTTGTGTTATACAGTACTTAACTTTTGTCATTATTATCATTTCACTAGTCCCCCATTCTGCCACACGATCACATTTCAGCCCTGTTTCACATATGCAAACAACTGTAAATATGTAAATATTGCTGTTTCTTCATATTCATCATTCACATTCAGGCATACTTTCTTTGTCCAGACTTCAGAATTGCACAATGTCAAGAATTGACACCGAGATTATGAGGCTGATCAAATAATTGCTAATTAAATTATCCATCCGGGGTGTACCTGACGCTCTGTACAGGGTGAACCCTGCCTCTCGCCCAAAGATGCTGGGATAGGCCCAGCCCACCCGCGACCTGAAAAGGATTAAGCGGAAGAAGACTGATGGATGGATGGATGGATGGATTATTAATGCTTAGCTTAGAAAGTGGCAAATTCCTGTGCTTAATTATTTGTTCACAGAGTCCCCACCACTCTGTCCAAAGTGTGGGTGGTGCCACTAGTGTTATAATGAGGTAATGTAATAATTATTTATACTTACTAATTCAAGTTATTAACTATTAATAATCATATTCATATAGTTGTAGTGTCACTGCTACAGCAGATAGACGTTTCATAAAGATAATTTTTGGACATTTGGACATTTTTAACCTGGGTATGACATTAAACTGCATCCGGTGACAAGGCCCATGTCAGGGACGACAAGGGGTTGTGGGGAACATGGAGTTACCCCTTAACTGTCATTACTCCCAGGTCCTCTCTGACCCGGAGGAGTAGCACCTATGGCTTATATAGTATCTTTGGCAAAAGAAGGCCCCTCATTGATACCCCACCGCACCAAAGTGTGGAAGGACCTGACCACCCGCCACATTATCATGGTTGAGACTGCCAACATGGAGAGACGACAAACCTCTCGCTATTCCATGGAGGCCACAGCAGCTCGTCAATGAGCCATCTCCAAAAATGGAAAATATTGTCCAATTTTTAGAGCATAACACTAGTGGAGAAAAGCTGCAGATGATTCCAGAGATTAAAATAATGAAAGAACACTGATTTTAGGCCCAGCTGTTCTGGAGATGTCATGATTTGCCTCTGAGGGCAGAGAAAGACAGACCCACGCGCCAGTGGCAGTTTGTGGAATTTAATAACAAAAAACACAAAGTTCCAAAAAGTGCACAAACACAAAATCCAAGCACAGATGATAAAGAAACTTACATGCAGGAATGAGTTCGGAAAAAAACTCGCCAGAGCGGGGAAAGGGTTCAGGCGATGAGGAGAAGGAATGTAACACTTCGTGTTTCTGTGTATTAGCGTTTTTGCTCCCCATGCACTTTTAATGAAGAAGAATAATAAGAAAAAGAAGGATCAAACCAATTATAATACGTTTCCTGCAACGCTGCTGCTTGGAACCATAAATATTATCGGTTTGTAGTCTAAATGTAAATTCACTCTCAGTTTTAGAAGAGAAAACTCTTCCCGGGTCGACAGTAGAGACAGGCATTAAAATATGCATAGGGTCAAAATTGTGTTGGGTTTTTTTTCACAAATTGGCCCTATCTCTCTATAACTGTTGCATGACGCGTAACCTGACACACTTTGCAATGATTTCTGAAAAAGGACTGAAGATGCAGTTTAGTTTTTCTAATTAAGGCCTGAAGTATGATGCTCTTAGACTAATACTTTGACAGAACACCTTTTGATACAATCACAGCAGGCCACATCTAGGCTTGGCCATATTTACCCCTCGCCTCCAAAAGTGCTCCAAACGCACCTCTTCAGCACAGCCCTCTTCAGGAAGTCGACCTTATCTTTGCTAGCTCATCTGTCTTGGTCCTATTTCCTGTAGACTTTCTTTTTTTTTTTTTCCTTGTAAAACTCTATCCTATTAACAGTTGTTGCTAAAATGAGGGAATCTATATAGTTCAGGGCAATAAAATATTACCTAACTAACTGTTAACACACTGTAAAATGGAGTGTGTGCTCAACTGTTGTGGCTGATGGCATGTGTTCAAAACATATTTGCATCAAAATATTTGCAAACCAATTTTTCATCTGCTTGAATTGAAGAGTTTTCACATAAAACACACTAATAAAATGAATGCAATGTCCAGTTGTCAGTCAGTCATAAATGAACTGCAACCTCACAAATAAAGCTAATACAATTCAGAATCAGAATCAGAATTATTGCCATTGTTCATGTAGTACACAAACTAGGAATTTGTCTCGGTGCAATGCTGCAACATTAAACATGATAAAATAATAGAAATAAACTATACATGCAATAAAGTGTAGAATAAGAATGAATAATACTAGTCAGCCGTTAAAATATATTAGCGAGCAGCAGATAATGTGGAGAACCATATAGTGCAGTCGGTAATGCAGGAAGAAAACAGTGATGATTGACATGAGTCTGGTTGAGCTGCTGTACATAGTGCACGAGAGTCAATAAGTCACTTAGTGTTCAGCAGTCTGATGGCAGAGGGGAAGAAGCTGTTCATGTGATGGGAGGTTTTAGTCTGGATGGACCGAAGTCTTCTACCTGAGGGAAGAGGGGCAAACAGTACGTGACCAGGGTGTGAAGGATCGGCTATGATCCGGCCAGCACGCCTCCGGGTCCTGGAGATGTACAGATCCTGGAGAGATGGGAGCTTGCAGCCGATCACCTTCTCAGCAGTGCGCACGACGCGCTGCAGCCTTAGTCTGTCCCTGGCAGTGGCTCCTGGGTACCACACGGTTATGGAGGTGGTGAGAATGGACTCGATGATGGCTGTGTAGAACTGCACTAACATCTTGGTGGGTAGCTTGAGCTTCCTCAGCTGCCGCAGGAAGAACATCCTCTGCTGGGCCTTTTTGATGAGGGAGCTGATGGTCGGCTCCCACTTGAGGTCCCTGGTGATGGTGGTGCCTAGGAAGCGGAAGGAATCAGCAGTGGTGATGGGAGAGCCTGTGAGGGTGAGGGGGGGCAGAGGGGTTGTGACTTTCCTGAAGTCCACAATCATCTCCACTGTCTTCAGAGCGTTCAGCTGCAGGTTGTTGTTGTTGCACCAGGACGCCAGCTGGGCCACCTCTCTCCTGTAGGCGGACTCGTCGCCGTTGGAGATGAGCCCGATGAGGGTGGTGTCGTCCGCAAACTTGATCAACTTGACAGACTGGTGGCTGGAGGTGCAGGAGTTGATATAAAGGGAGAAGAGTAGGGGGGAAAGTACACAGCCCTGGGGTGATCCGGTGCTGATGCTAGCAGAGTATGAGACAGTCTTTCCCAGCCGCACATGCTACCTCCAGTCCGTCAGGAAGTCGGTGATCCACCTGCAGAGGGAGTCAGGCACGCCGAGCAGGGACAGCTTGTCCTGGAGCAGAGCGGGGCGGATGGTGTTGAATGCGGAGCTGAAGTCCACAAACAGGATCCTGGCGTAGGTTCCCGGGGAGTCCAGGTGCTGCAGGATGGAGTGGAGGGCCAGGTTGACTGCGTCGTCTACAGACCTGTTGGCTCAGTAGGCAAACTGCAGCGGGTCCAGGAGAGGGGTGGTGATGGACTTGAGGTGGGGCAGGACCAGGCGCTCAAAGGACTTCATGACTACAGAGGTGAGCGCTACAGGTCTGTAGTCGTTAAGTCCAGTGATCCGTGGCTTCTTGGGGACAGGGATGATGGTGGAGGATTTGAGGCAGGACGGCACGTGGCATAGCTTAAGGGAGGTGTTAAAAATGTCTGTGAAGACAGGAGCCAGCTCTTTCGCACAGTGTCTCAGGGTGGAGGGAGACACGCCGTCCGGACTGGGGGCCTTGCGTGGGTTCAGTCTGGAGAACTGTTTGAGCACGTCCTGCTCACTGATGACAAGGGCAGGGGGGGAGGAGGGGGGCGCCTTTGATGAAGTAGGGATCGTGGAGGCTGTGGAGCTGGAGGGAGGGGGAGAGTTGGACACCAGATGACGAGGTGTCAAAACGGGCATAGTGTTGGGACAGTCTTTGACAAAGGGCTTTGTCATCCTGACCTTTAGGAGCCTGAGGCCGATAGTTGGTGATTTGCCTCAGTCCTCTCCACACAGAAGCCGAGTCATTAGTAGTGAACTGCTGCTGGAGTCTCTCAGAATACACAGATTTAGCCCTCTTCAGCTCTCTGTTAAACCGATATTTAACCTCCCTGTAGCAGCCCCTGTCTCCACTTTTCAGCGCTGCTTCCTTCTCCTTCCTGATCTGTCTGAGCTTAGCTGTGAACCAGGGCTTGTCATTGGAGTACCTCACCCTGGTGCGCGATGGAAGAATGCTCTCCTCACAAAAGTGGATACAAGAGTTCACAGTGCAAGGAAAAAAATCACAAGTTCACATAAGAGTTCACAATTCAGAGGCATAGTAACAGGTTTAGTGTTTGGTTGTAATTCAGTGCAGTTTGCTCTAAATTCCTGCATTAGATCTATTTTAACCTGACTTGTTTCACAACATATCATCCCAGCCGCCATGTCCATGTGGGCCCCACCAAAGGTTAAACTGGGCTGTCTTATGGGTCCCATCTGTGTTTGCCCACATGGACTTCACCTGTTTACTTATTTTCAACTTATTTTCTCATAAATTTTCTATTGTCTTGTAAATTTGTGACTTTTTCCCTAATTTGATAAAAAAAAAAAATTCTTGAAAATTTTAAACTTTTTCATAAATTTGCAACTTTTTTAAAATGAAAACTTTTAACTTTTTCTGATAAATTTGTGATTTTTTTCCTTGCAAATTTGCAACTTTTTTCTCATGAATTTTTTCATTTTTCTTGTAAAAGCATGACTTTTTGCTTGCAAATTTGCTAACTTTTTCTTGTAAATTTGTGCTTTTCCAATAAATTTGTGACATTTTTCTTGTAAATTTGGAACTTTCTCAAAAATTCTTACTGCAAACTTATAACTTTTCCTCACAAATTTGGGACTTTTTTTCCTCATAAATTTTCAATTTATTTACTCATATTTGCAACTTTTTTGTTAATGTGAAAATTTTTCTATTATTTTCCTCATAAATTTATGACCTTTTTCTTGTAAATGTGCTAAATTTTCTTGTTTTTCAAGTAATTCTACATTTTTTTTCTTGTAAATTTGCAACTTTTTCCTCCTAAATTTTCATTTTTTTCCAGTAAATTTGTGATGGTTTTCCTCATAAAGTTGTTAGATTTTCTTGTAAAACAGTGACTTTTTTCTTGCAAATTTGCTAACTTTTTCTTGTAATTTTGGAACGTTCACATAAATTTGCCACGTTTTTACTGTCATCCTGCAACCTTTTTGTGGTGACCTGCTCTGCGTGCCTGCTGCCCTAATTGCCTCCACAGCTGCTTGCACACCTGGTCGTCTCATCAGACAGCCTTCTGAAGCCGTGCTGCCCTGTGGTCTGCATGGAGACAACGCTCCTCTGGTCTGGAAGGACCTCCTCGATTGACTTCGTCATCCTGCTCCGGAGAATCTTCTTCTCCTATCCTGCTCCGTCAGGTCTTCTGAGGGCCAAAGCTCTCCAACACCAAGTAAGCCTCTGGGATTCCATCATTTCCACACTTCACCTTTTCTCCCCTGTGCACAGGTGGAAGCCTCCTGGTGGCGGACCTGTGTTTCTTTCCGCACACTGAATGAGCACCGTATACTCACCTGCTAATCCTCACTTCGCTTCTCGGCGACAACACGGACACAGAATGGACTGCAGCTGGTTTGGAGCCTCTGGGAATTCTTCAGTGCCTCAGCCCTTCATCCATTCCGTAAGACTGTACATTCACCTGTTTATTCACCTGGTCTCAGTATACTCATCCACCTGTCTGCCCTCTCTCCTAGGGTTGCCAGTTCGTACCGTGCTCTGCTCAACCAGCTGCCCACTTCAGCACACATTCACATTCACTCATTCTGCAAATAAAAGATAACTGTATTTATTCCGAGTCTGAGTCTGCTTCTGGGTTTTACCAAACATGTCAGTACATCTCTGTCAGACTAACCAGCAGACAGTGCTCTCGCACAGCGACTTAACACCGTCGAGGCTGGGGTAGATCAGCTATCTCACCAGCAGCACATCATACTTACACAACTCATGTTGATTAACACTCGCCTGGATCAACTCACACCTACACAGCCCTTTCCACCTGCTCCAGGGGGAGCGGCCGGGCCAGCTAGTCCCACCCCTTCTCTCTCCCAGCAGTCTCGGCTGACACCAATCCCCACCCACGCACAATTCAGTGGTAAGCTAGGGGAGGCACAGGGTTTCCTGCTTCAGTGCGGTATTGTGTTCCAGCTTGTGCCAGGGGATTTCCCCACCAATCATAGCCGCATTGGGTATGTGGCCAATCTCTTGGAGGGGTGGGCCTTAGCCTGGGCTTACGCCATAATGGCTCGGCCCGATTACGCTAGTTTGACCTACGATCAGTTTGTGAGCGACTTTAATGAGGTTTTCGACCACTCTGACCGAGATAGTGTCCTCACCACCTGGTTACTTAATCTCAAGCAGGGCAGTAGATCTGTGGCTGATTATTCAGTAGACTTCCGGGTGGTGGCAGCGGAAGTAGGGTGGGAGGGTTCCTCTCTCTGCAGCATTTTTACTCGCAGCCTTAGCTCTAGCATGCGGGACGAATTGGGCCGTGTAGAGAAGCCTAGCAAACTGAACGAGCTAATCTCCCTCGCCATTAGCATTGATAACAGGCTGAGGGAGCAAGCCAGCGAGCGTCGACCTCCTGGTCGTCCGGGTTCGCTGCTCCCCACAGCCCCCCTGTGCCAATCTAAGCTGCCTCCGGCTGAAAAGCAATGCCGCCGGGAGCTTGGATTGTGCTAGTGAGGAGCACGAGCTGGCTTCTTACCCCATTCGGCCAAAAGGGGGGGTCCATGCGTCACAGTAGGGGGACTCACAGACTCACCTCGAGAAAGTTCCCTTATGAAATTTCTGCTTCCCATTTGTTTCTTCCATAATCATAACGAAATATCCACCCATGCACCTATTGATTCTGGAGCCGAGCAGAGCTTCATTTCGGAGAATCTGGTAACCCGGCTGGGGCTCCCTTGCCATCATCTGAAGACTCCATTGAAACTAATTGCTCTGTCAAAGGCTCCACTGGCTATCATCACGAAACAATCTGCTCCGGTCTCTGCGTTGGTATCAGGCAACCACCGGGAGCAGATTAGGTTCTTCGTGCTTCCCGTCTCTGCCTCCCCAGTGATTCTGGGTTACCCTTGGCTCCGGCTACACAATCCAGTTATTGATTGGTGATCGGGAAGCATTGTGTCTTGGAACTCTTTTTGTCTGAGCGCCTGTCTGCAGTCTGCTGCTTGCTCTCCCTCCATTCCCTTCTGTTCTCCTGATGCACCTCCGCCTGACCTTTCATCGGTACCCCCCGAATACTATGACCTGGGCACCGTGTTCAGCAAGGCTCAAGCGCTATCTCTTCCCCCCCACTGCCCCTATGATTGTGCCATTAACCTCCTGCCTGGAGCTCCTTTGCCATCCAGCCGGCTTTATAGCCTCTCTGCCCTGGAGCGAGAGGCGATAGATAAATACATCAAGGAATCCCTAAGCTCAGGCAATATCAGGCTGTCATCCTCAGCTGTGGGGGTGGGATTCTTTTTTGTGGGGAAGAAGGACAGTTCGCTGAGGCCTTTTACTGACTTTAGGGAGCTGAATAACATCACAGTCAAGGACAAGTACACTCTCTCCCTCATTAACATCGCTTCTGATTCCCTCCAGGGGGCCTCAGTGTTCACTAAACTGGATCTCGGCAACGCCTATCACCTGGTGAGGATCAAGGAGGGGGATGAGTGGAAGACGGGGTTCCGCACTCCTAGTGGCCACTTCGAATACTTGGTGATGCCCTTTAGTTTGACTAATGCTCCCGCTGTATTTCAATGGCTGATCAATGACGTGTTGAGAGATTTTTTGGACTCTTTTGTATTTGTTTATCTGGACAACATCCTTATTTTTTCCCAGTCCCTGGATGAGCATCAGGTACATGTCAGGCGGGTCCTTCAGCATTTACTGGAGAACAAACTGTTTGTCAAGCCTGAGAAATGTGACTTTCACGCCCCACGCACCACATTTCTGGGATTCATCATCTCTCACAATCAGATCATCACAGACCCGGATAAGGTAAAGGCAGTGGTAGAGTGGCCCATTCCATCTTCCCGGAAGCAGCTGCAGCAGTTTCTGGGCTTTGCCAATTTCTATCGCTGCTTCATTAAAGACTACAGCACCATTGCCCTACCCCTCACTTGCCTCACCTCCACCAAGGTGCCATTCCGGTGACCGGAATGCTTTTCTGCAGTTAAAATCATTGTTCTCCTCTCCTCCTATTTTGGCCCAGGTGGATCCCACACTGCAATGTCTGGTGGAGGTGGACACCTCTGACTCCGGCGTGGTAGCGGTGTTGTCCCAACGTTCTCCTGCTGATGACAAGATCCGCCCCTGCGCATTCTTCTCCCACCGTCTATCCCCTGCAGAGAGGAATTATGACATTGGGGACAGGGAGCTGCTGGCAATCAAGTTGGCCCTGGAGGAGTGGCGTCACTGGCTGGGGGGGGGGCTCCCAGCCTTTTGTCGTTTGGACAGACCATAAGAATCTGGAGTACCTCAGGATGGCCAAATGACTCAACTCTTTGCAAGCCCGCTGGTCCCTGCTTTTCGGCAGATTTAACTTCACCATCACCTATCGCCCGGAGTCTAAGAACATCAAGCCAGACGCCCTCTCCAGGCAATTCTGCTCTGATGCTGCTGAGGTGCCACCATCTCCTGTTGTGTCCCCTTCATGTGTCATGGGCGCCCTCTCGTGGGGCATCAAGGAGAGGGTCAGGAGAGCTCAGGAGACCGAGGCTGACCCAGGCGGGGGGCCAGCAGGAATGATATATGTGCCCTCTGCGGTCCGGGGGTAGGTCATTAATTGGGTACACTCCTCCAAACTGCTGTGCCACCCTGGGATGGCGCGTACTGTGGCCCAACTCCAGAGAACCTTCTGGTGGCCATCGCTACGGAGGGACGTCGGGGAGTACATCCGAGCCTGCCCCCAGTGCACCACTTTCAAGACATCCTCCTCTCCACCAGCGGACCTGCTTCATCCCCTTCCTATCCCCAGCAGACCCTGGTCCCATGTGGCTTTTGATTTTGTGACTGGTCTTCCCCCCTCTGCAGGCAACACCGTCGTCCTCACAATAGTGGACAGATTCTCCAAGGCGGTTCACTTCATCCCCCTACACGGACTCCCTACAGCCAAGGAGACAGCAGACCTGCTCGTCCTACATGTGGTGCCGCTCCACGGCATCTCAATGAACATCATGTCGGACCGTGGGCCCCAGTTCGTCTCACAGGTGTGGCAAGCCTTCGAAAAAGCCATCGGGGCCATGGTAAGTCTGTCATCAGGGTACCATCACCAGCGTAATGGTCAGTGTGAGTGCACCAATCAGAAGCTGGAGGCGGCACTGTGGTGCGTTACTGCCTCCAATCCGGCATCCTGGAGCTCCCACCTGCCTTGGGTCGAATATGCACATAACACTATGGTTTCCTCTGCTACAGGTCTTTCTCCATTCGAGACCTCCCTTGGGTACAACCCCCACTGGTCCTGGAGGAGGAGGGAGACATTGCTGTGCCCTCCGTGCAGGCCCACATGAAGCGCTGTTGCTAGCTGTGGAAGGCTACCCGGGCCGCACTTCGGCGCATGGCGGACCGAAACTCAGACATCGCCAACCACCGCAGGACCCCGGCTCCATCCTACCGGGTCGGGCAACAGGCATGGTTGTCCACAAAGAACATTAATCTTTAGACTGAGTCCAGGAAACTGTCCCAGTGCTTTATTGATCCTTTCCTCATCACCCACATTGTTAATCCTGTCGCTGTACGCCTGGCTCCCCCCCCCCCCCCGCATCTGTCCCACCTTCCATGTCTCTCAGGTTAAGCCATTTGTTTCCAGCCCTCTGTGCCCCCCTCCCAAGTCACCACCTCCACCGGTGATGATCGATGGTGACCCCGCTTGGAAAGTCAACTCCATCCTGGACGTCCAACACAGGAGTCATGGCCTCCAGTACCTGGTGGACTGGGAGAGTTACGGTCCAGAATGGAGATCCTGGGTGCATCCCTCCTTCGTGAAGGATCCTCAGCTAATCAAGGACTTCCACCGGACACACCCGGGTAGGTTGGATCGGCCGCCGAGAGGCGTCCCGTAGGGGGGGGGAGTACTGCGGTGACCTGCTCTGCATGCCTGCTGCCCTAATTGCCTCCACAGCTGCTTGCACACCTGGTCATCTCATCAGACAGCCTTCTTAAGCCGTGCTGCCCTGTGGTCTGCACGGAGACATCAACGCTCCTCTGGTCTGGAAGGACCTCCTCGACTAACTTCGTCATCCTGTTCATCCGTGCTCTGCTCGCCCAGCTGTCCACTTCAGCACACACGCACACATTCACTCACGCTGCAAATAAAAGATAATTGTATTTATTCCGAGTCTGAGTCTGCTTCTGGATTTTACCAAACATGTTACTTTTTTCATAAAGTTCTTACTTTTTTCCTTGTAAATTTACTATTTTCCTTGTAAAGTTTTTCCAAAAAATTTGCAACCTTTTTCTTGTAAATTTGGAACTTTCTCAAAAATTCTAAATTCTCAAACAACTTTTCCTCATAAATTTGAGAGGTTTTTTCTCATATATTTTCAATTTATTTACTCATATTTGCAACTTTTTTGTTAATTTGAAACTTTTTCTATTTTTTTCTCATATATTTGTGACTTTTTTCATGTAAATGTGCTAATTTTTTCTTGTAAGTTTGTAACTATTTTCAAGTAATTTTACAATTTTTTTCTTGTAAATTTGCAGCTTTTTTCTCCTAAATTTTCTCTTTTTTCCAGTAAATCTGTGATTTTTTTTCTCATAAATTTGTTAGTTTTTCTTGTAAAATAGTGACCTTTTTCTAACAAATTTGCTAATTTTTCTTGTTATTTTGGAACTCTCATAAATTTGTGACTTTTTTCTCGCAAATGTGCTAAATTTTTCTTGTAAGTTTGTAAATTTGCCACTTTTTTCTCCTAAATTTTCACTTTTTTCTAGTAAATTTGTAACTTTTTTTCCTCATGAATTTGCTACTTTTTTTTTGTAAATTTGTCACTTTTTTTCTTATAATTCAAAAAAAATTTCTCATATATTTGAGACTTTTTCTGCATAATTTTGCCTATGGCACAAGTGTTACTGAAACTTGCTCACCCAGCAGTCACTAACAACCTTCTCCGCTTTCCACAGCCCAAAAAAAAAAAAAAAAAAATCACGTGTTCAATTCCAGCACTTAGCCTGTACTCACAATGCCGCCATGCCATTTATTCTCTCCTCACCACCTCTTTTTTTTTACTGACTCAACACCTGGTGCTGAAGTAATCAACCAAAGGGGCTTAGCGGCGGCTGCAATCCAAACAGACACAGCTCATGTCACGTTTCAGGTAGAGTCAAAAGAAATTACTTAAATCTTCCTGTGTGATTCAATAGAATATGGAAAACATCAACTTTGTCAACAAAAAAAGGGTACAGGACGGGTAACAGAATGTTCACAATTACTGCGCTGGAGAGGATACGGTCTGCTGGCTGCTATCCTGACACTTTATCTGTTGCTCTGCAGCTTGACCTTCATCTACCCCTCCTCCATTTCATTTCTCCTCTTCACTGGCTGTGTCTTTTTCATTCTACAGATCCTGATAATGTATGTGCCTGGTTGGACTGCATTATTGGCGGCTGCCCTTTTTAATGCCTCGGTCGTATTCGGTGTACAAACCCATATAAATGTGTGTGCTAAGCCCTGGCTGGTTTCCTCTGTGTGTGTGTGTTTAAAATAAAATAATTCTGAGTTTTGGGGGAAATATAAACTTGTTATAAAATGTGCAAAAATAAGAAACAGATGCCGATGATGATTGCATCTGATAACGGGATAAAAACAAGGCTTTGTGCTATGATTGTTAGGTTTTAGCAGCTCTAACTGTAACTACGATACCAAAGTCCCTGTTGAATTAACAAAACTGTAGATAGGAGCAAGCAAACATTATGCACATGAGTATAAAGCGGACTAATAAAGAATATAATTTTTTTGCAAAATAGGCATTGGAAGGATTACATGATAGCAAACACTGGGGTACAGAGGAACCAGTTCAATGTGTGCCGTGTTAGCCAGGCTTTGGGAACAGCTGTGTGGGCAAACAGTCCAACAGTTTAAGAACAACATACAGTTGCAAGGAATTTAGAGGTTTCATCATCTACAGTCTATAATATCATCAAAAGATTCAGAGAGAATCTGGAGAAATGTCTTCATATAAGCGAGAAAGGTGAAAACCAACACTGAATGCCTGTGACCTTCAATCTGTCAGCATCCCACTGCATTAAAAGCCAGCATCATTCTGTAAAGCATATTACCACATGGGCCCAGAGCAATTCAAAAAAATCAGTGTTAGTTAACACAGTCTGTCGCTACATCTACAAGTGCAAGTTAAAAATCTACCATGCAAAGTGAAAACCATATATCAACACCACCCAGAAACGCCACCGGTTGCTCTGGGCCTGAGCTCATCTGAGATGGGCTGATGCAAAGTGGAAAAGTGTGCGGTGGTCTGATGATGTCATGTCCTCCAGGCTAAAGAGGAAAAGGACCATCCAGATTGTTATCAGCATTAAGTTCAAAAGCCAGCATCTGTGATGGTATGGGGGTGTGTTAGTGTCCATGGCATGGGTAACTTGCACATCTGTGAAGGCACCATTAATGCTGAACGGTACATACAGGTTTTGTAGCAACACATGCTGCCATCCAAGCAATGTCTTTTTCAGGGATGTTCCTTCTTTTTTCAGCAAGACAATGCCAAGCCACATTCTGCACGTATTAAAAGAGCATGGCTTCGTAAAAGAGTGCGAGTACTAGACTAACCTACCTGCAGTCCAGACCTGTCTCCCATGGAAAATGTGTGGCACATTATGAAGCACCAAAATGGAGACCCCAGACTGTTGAATAACTGAAGCTGTACATCAAGCAAGAATGGGAAAGATTTCCAGCGACAAACCTTCAACAATTAGTGTCTTCAGTTCCTAAACACTTATTGAGTGTTGTTCAAAGGAAAGGTGATGTAACACAGTGGTAAACATGCCCCCGTCCCAGCTTTTTTGTAATGTGTGGCAGGCATCAAATCAAAAATGATTGAATCAGAATCAGAATCAGAATCAGAATCAGGTTTATTGCCATTGTTCATGTAGTACACAAACTAGGAATTTGTCTCGGTACAGTGCTGCAACATTAAACATGATAAGATAAGAGAAATAAACTATACATGTAATAAAGTGTAGGATAAGAAGACTATGTTGGAAAATAAACCACGTTTGGTCAAATTTGACCACTATGAACTCTTCAGGGATCTCAAAGATCCCTCAACAATCTCTTCTAGATTCTCAGTGATCTCTCCTGGTCTATCAATGATCTCTCAAAGCTCTTTCAGAAATCTCTATACAGCAGATCACAGTGAAAGTTGCCAACACATCTCACAAACATTTACACAGAAGCATCTTTTTTGAGGATCTTGGAGGTCAATATCAATCCAGTGTTTGACCTGTCAATGGTCACCCAGTGATCTCCGACTGTGTAAGGTACCATTACTGATTCATATGACCAGGCCCACAGACTACATCACAGCACAGCCCATTTGTATTCCTGAATCAAGCCTGAATGTCTCTGTGAACCCAACATCTGTGCTTCTCTGTGTGAGCTTTATTGTGATTTCACAATTCTAGTAATCAGAGAAGCACTGTGCAAACAGAGGTGACATTTACTTCATGTTCGTACCAGGGGAATCATTAAAACTGCATTGTTTTGATGTTAAAGGCAGCCCTTGCTGCAGCTTAAATGGACTGAAGGTGAGAACTGGAGAGTAGAGCATTTATTCCATCAACAATATTCACACCGAGGCAAACTGGGATGAGAGAAAGAGAGAAAAGTGGATCCCTCACACCCAAGCTGGTGATCAGTGCCTCAGCTCCATATTTGCAATTAGTGCAGGGGGGTGGGTTTGTTTTTGATTAAATCTCAGCTCTTATACTTCACTCAAGAGGACTTAATCACTTTTTATGTGGGTGTGCCTGATTGTCTGATTATCACCACATTTTGACCACGCTCCCTCCTAATCAAGTCTGCTCCCCCCACCCCCACCCCCACCTTTCTCTGCGATTGATTTGTAACAGTCACAGTAAACTCTGATGATGGAACACCCGCCTAATGACCATACATCAAGAGGGAGTGATGAGGGGGCGTGCTGTCGACGTGTCGCCGATGCACATCACAGATCCGCCCTGACACTTGTCCTCTATTCTGACATCTGCGGATGGGAGCGGAGTGGAGCCCTTGTCTTTCCGGCAGGACGGTTGACTTCTTGATATACAGTAATGAGATTATCAGAGTCCCGGAAGTGGCTCTGACACTAATTTAATGGTTCGGTCTCATACTGAGGCTAAAATTTGGTATTTGACTGAGACAGACGTGAAAATGGTGGAAAATCAGCTTTGGGAAAAACGGACGTTTCTGCCTCTTGGTCACTCAGTGAATGGAAGCAAATGGTTTAAGTGTCTAAGTGGACTGAATGGTGTTAATATTGTTAAATGTTTCAGCCAGGGGACACGGGAATTCCCTTTGGGAATGACTCATACCTGCACAGACATGGTATTTTCTGCAGCTGTTGAATATAATATAAATAATATATATATTATTCAAGTGGAATTCATGTGGCTCAGCTTACATTTACTGTATATCATCTCACAGAAAACTGTTTTTTTTTTCTGATGAGGAATGCAGGAAAATGCCCTGAAATGGGAACTGCTTATTCTAATAACCTAAAGAGCTGCTTAAACTTCATTGCACATGTTGACAGATAAACACAAGCTGGTGTCGGAGCAAACTGACTCCATTATTTATTGCAATTTGATAAAAGCTGTGCCAATTCATATTTCCATATTGTCTGAGGTGACAAACTGTGTTGTGTCAAAGAAATCTATAAACCTATTCAGTCAGTCCCTTGTTTATTAAGCTTCTTGGTGTCTTTCCAGTGTTTAGATTTTACAGATAGGGTTCTATCGACACCTTTCCAGATGTAGCATACAGCTGTCACTAGCTAGAAAGCTTCAACATGAATATTACATGCTATGGTAGATACAAAAAATAGACCGTCAATGACAGAGTAGCTCATTCCAGCCTGATGAAATCACCCCGGGAGTGCTCAGATCTCCTTCCCACTGACCTTTACCTTAAGCACAGCCTAGATGCAGACCCATCTAGGATATGCTTAAAGTCAAGGTCAGGGGCCTAGGAGGAGTAACGTTTTTCATGAAATCATAAATACCCAGATCTCCTGACCTTTGACCGTGACCTTGACCTTACTTGGATGCTGACCAGAGGGTTACTGTGATTGAGTTTCATGAGAATTGAGGTAATTGCTTAGAACAGTAGTAATAGTACAGTAATAGTACAGTTTTCCATAAATCACCTAAATGTCCAGATCTCCTGACCTTTGACTTTGACCTTGACCTCAACTTGGATGCTAACCTGAGGGTCACGGTGAGTGAGCTTCATGAGAATCAAGGTACTTGCTTAGGAGTACCAGTTTTCCTTAAGTCACCGAAATATCCAGATCTCCTGACCTTTGACAATGATCTTGACCTGGAGCACAACCTGGATGTAGACCCACCTGATGATCACTGTGAGTGAGCTTGGTGAGCATTGGGTAAAATGCCTTGGAGGAATAATGATTCCTATGAAATGTAGATGGATGGACGACAGATGCCACGTCACTGCAGTAGCTCCTTTTGGGATGAGCTAAAAGAACAGGCCATCGGTAACGGAGTAGCTCATTCCAGCCTGACGAAATCACCCCAGGAGTGCTCAGATCTCCGTAACGCTGACCTTGACCTTAAGCACAGCCTAGATGCAGACCCATCTAGGCTGTGCTTAAGGTAAAGGTCAGCGTTACAGAGATCTGAGCACATCCTAGACCCACCTAGGATGTGCTTAAAGTCAAGGTGAGTGGCCTAGGAGGAGTAACATTTTTCACAAAATCATAAGTGCCCAGATCTCCTGACCTTTGACAATGACCTTGGCCTGGAGCACAACCTGGATGTAGACCCACCTGAGGATCATTGTGAGTGAGTTTGGTGAGGATCAGGCAAAAGCCTAGGAGGAGTAGCGATTCCTGTGAAATGTGGACGGACGGACAGACGGACGTCAGATGCCGCATCATCGCATTAGCTCCTCTAGTAAGCTTAAAAACTAAACAAAAGCAGCCTTAAGGAAGTGCAATCCAGTACTCACCATTTCATTTGTCGGAGATTCGTCATTACAATATGGAATCTAATTTTCAGTATGTGACCAAAAGGTGACCAACTTTGATAATCTGATGGTTTCTGTTCTACACTCAGCTTTCCCACTTAATCCGTTTGGTCTGAACTTTCAGACTTTTCATTTGAGAGGGGATCGTAGGGAGATCGGGACACCTTTTGATCTCTTGATGGTCACCCAAGGAACTCCATCCGTGTAAAGGGGCCCTAATCGATCTAAAAGCCTCACCATTGTGGGTTTGTCGAATAAAAATTAATAAATTAATTAAAATATCCTGAAGGTTATTTAAATTAATTTATTTATTAATTTATTACATTTTATCCAACAAACCCACAATGATGAGGCTTTTAGAGCCTTTTTAGAGACTTTTAGAGCCTCATTATAAAATATCCTGATGGACAGGATCTCATCTCTGTTGTTCGCAGACAATGTTGTCCTGTTGGCTTCATTCAGCAATGACGTACAGGTCTTACTGGGACGGTCTGCCGCTGAGTGTGAAGCGGCCGGGATGAGAATCAGCACCTCCAAGTCTGAGTCCATGGTCCTCAGCCGGAAAAAGGTGGATTGTCCTCTCCGGGTTGGGGACAAGCTCCTGCCCCAAGTGGAGGAGTTTAAGTATCTCGGGGTCTTATTCACAAGTGAGGGGAGAATGGAGCGAGAGACTGACAAACGGATCGGAGCAGCATCTGCAGTGATGCGGACGTTGAACTGGTCTGTTGTGGTGAAGAGGGAGCTAAGCTCTAAGGCAAAACTGTTGAGTTACTGGTCTATCTACATTCCTACCCTCACCTATGGTCATGAGCTTTTGGTAATGACTGAAACAATGAGACCATGGATACAAGCAGCTGAAATGAGCTTCCTTCGTAGGATTGCTGGGCTCACAATTAGAGATAGGGTGAGGAGCTCAGTCATCCGGGAGAGGCTCAAAGTGGAACCGCTGCTCCTCCACATCGAAAGGAGCCAGTTGAGGTGGTATGGGCATCTGATCAGGATGTCTCCTGGACGCCCCCCACTTGAGGTGTTTTGGGCATGTCCCACTGGGAGGAGACCCTGGGGCAGAACCAGGACTTCCTGGAGAGACTATGTTTCCCAGCTGGTCTTGGAACGCCTTGGTGTCCTCTCTGAAGAGCTGAAGCAGGTGGCTGGGGAGAGGGAAGTCTGGGCTTCTCTGCTTGAACTGCTTCCTCCGCGACCCGGACCTCCAGAAAAGAAGTAGAGGATGGATGGATGGATGGATATCATGATGGAGGAATGCTGGAGTGCAGCAACCAATAACTAACTAAATAAAAAGACAAGGCAATGCAACTTTGATGCCATTTTGCTCCAGACTCTTGCTTGAGGATATTTTCTCTAACTGAATCTCTCTGAATTGTAAGTGGACACCCTTGGACTATAGACTTCTTCCTGCTCTTTAGCCTTGGTAAATTAGCCAAAAGCCACACCTGAAATACTTCCTACTACTTCCTGCTGCATTTTTTGAGTCCAGAACGACCGGTCTAGACGATGAAGCAGGAGTCTGTCTTACTGTGGGATGCTACCACAACAGCAACCTGACCAACCAACATGTGAGCTGAAGACGGGCTGGTTAGCTGCTGCAGAACTTTCAGGAAGGTGTTTCTATTGTTACCTTTCTGCACAGTGGATATACTGTATTTAAGCTTTCAGTAATCACAGAGGACCGCAGAACCTGAGCTGAGCCAGAATTCAATTTTGCCTCATCTTTATCTAAACAGCAAAGAAACAAAATGTTCTATAAAAAAAATAAGATCAAGCCCTGCTAAACACATAAGCATGAAACCCATCAGCTTCTCTGCAGTTTGCGGGTATAATTTCTGCTTTTTTCGATGCACTCCAGCAGTGCAGATTAAAACACTGGCTGTTGATGTAGCACTTCAATGGTCTGACATTAAAAAAGTATTTCCTTGGTTCCCCCCCCACCCCACCCCACCCAATGTGTGGGTGGACAGCAACTTCATGTGAGAAACTTGTGAGTCACTGTTTTCCTTCTAGATGCTCCTGAGCAGCTACTGTACATACAGACACACTTGCCTGATTCTGTCACAGCTACACCCACTTTTAGGAGCATGAATAAATCATTTAGTCACCTTTTCTTAGAGGTTTCCTATTTGCCCCGTGAACGAACACAGGAAGAGACGTGGGGTGTTCCTGTGAGTCTGGGCCGCCACACCCCCTCTGTCAAACGCTGCACCCTTCACTGCATATTTTAGCAACAGCTGCTCACCCAGTGGAAGTCCAATTTACTGTCTTCTGACCACAGATCCAGCTCTTTTTATCAAAAAAAACAAAACAAAAAAAAAATGCCCCTCATCCTGTGACTGAGTTACAGCTGACAGATCATAGACATTCTGTCATCTTCACAAATTACTGTCCAATCCACTACCTGCCTCTCCACTTCAGAGCGTCGTGCTGCGCCTACAGACACAGACATCCACGCCTCCCATGGGGAGAATGGATTGTTTCCCGTCTACAGTTAAGTCTCTGGACGAGCCCCCGCCACCGCTGAGCATCTGCGTCTCACTCGTGTACAAGGCTGTCATTTTCCGAACGCCTCAGCCCCCCACAGAAAGGTGTCACAGGGGATTATGGGATACCTCAGGGGGATTAAAATGTTCTTGACAGTCTGGCCGCTTCACTTATTCTCAGAAGTCTCTCCATGTCCTTCTCTGTGGTAAAATAGTGGTAAAAAGTAAGGCTAAAATGTCCAACTGTGAAAAGCCGTGTCCTACACTGTGATCAACTCATGTTTGACGATTCTTCTGTGGCCTTAAGTTGTCATTCTTTTTGAGCCTACAAATGATTACACCTTTTTTTTTTGTCTAAACCAGGGGTGGGCAATCGTGTGCCATGGAGGGCCATTCCACTGGGGGGCCTTCTGTTCCACCCAGTTTCTTCAGCCTATGTTTGCTCTTATCAGATTTAAGGATTGCTAATCATTGAAAACACCTGCTGAAGAGACTGGGTGGAATTAAATGACAGCAATATTGGACAAAAAAACAGTTATTTTGCACAGCTGAGAAAAAATAGTCCCTTCTAAATGTAGCCAGTAACTGTTGCTAAACATCTCAATCAGCATGAAGACATCTATTGTGATTTCACACACACAGGTAAACAAATTAAATATTGCCAAGTGCAAAAGTAAGTTTACATACCAGTCACCAGTTGAGTCCATACAGCAGAAGACCCGAGATCAAGATGGCAGCAGCTAGCCAGTGGCTAGTAGTTAGCATGTTTCGCTCGCTTTTCCTTGGCATTTTCAGGTGAAATAAAGAGTCCATCACCACACAGGTACTGTGGTTTGTTAATTGAGACAATACAGCCAACTCTATCATTGCCTGTTTTTTTTAAACAGATGTGAAATCACTTAATGATGTTTATACAAGGGCAGACGTAAACAAAGGTTTCCAAAAGGGTGGGACTTCCGGATTACAGATGAATAATTTATTGTCAAACAGTGCCTCACTGTGGAAATTAAGGTATCCAAAACAATACTGCAATTGTCAGAGAGTTGACAGTAAATTACTGTTAGTAATTAATGGTAACATGAACACCTTTGAAGCAGAGTGATACCATCATCATCATAGCAGTCTATCGGGGGCGACAATGACTGTTTCATTTAGGTCTGATCAGATTCCTCCATGCAGCTCTGTCCTTTGCCTTCCGCTGCCAAGAACTCCTGACCTTGTTTACTCGGGTAATGTCCGAGCCGGTATGAGTTGCTTTCTGACTGACCATTTCATGAAACTGCTTGCAAAGTATTTGAGTACCGCTAGCTTTTGCTGGACTAGTGGCACATTCTTGGCAGATAGAGGTATTATCAGTGGCAAGGACAGGCCAAGACAAAATGACTCCAGCATCTGTTGCAGTGACTGACCAGGTGATAGGTTTGTTTTTCTCTGCTCTTTGTGTAGTGCATGTCATGATGCACTGACTGGCAAAAGTCCACCACAGACCTTGCGACAGATGTACTTATCTGCCAGGACGTCCAATCTCACCCCGTGTAACTGGGAGTGGGCCACCACAGACATGTGACAGATATTGTTTTTAGTTCTGCCAGGATGCCCAGTTTCACCTTCCACGCCCTCAGAAGAGCGGGGTTGCCGGTTGAGTCGCCGACGGCCCGACCCATGAGACAGGTAGTATTGGTTTTCATGGTTATCTGGTAGCAAGCAAACCAATGCCTGACCTGACATAGGAGTGATAGGAGTGATATATAGCCAGTGAAACATCCAGTGCAATTATCGTGGAATATAGTAACTCCTGGAATCCCTATTGTCCAATCAAATTGCTCAGCAGTAACTAACTGTTGTATAAATTTGCTATTTTTACATAATCTCATAAATTTGAGGCTTTTTTTCATCTGAACTTTTGATTTTTTCCCCTGAATATGCCTAAAGACATTGACTTTTACTTACATTCCGTCACTGTTGAGGGAAGGAAGTCGGTAGTAGCAGAGAAGTAAGTGAGGATGGTACAGGAGATGTACGTATGAGCGCAGTAAGATGGCGGTGAGGTGTGCTGTAGGAGTGACGGAAGGATTTGAGGTGGGATTACATCAGGGATCCCGGGAATTCAGACCGTTGTTTATCTGACTCCCTTTGGGAGTTTTTGCTGTGGTGAACAAGCAGAGATGAGAACGGGGAAATGTGTAGGAGGAGACAAAACACCTTGATGTGTAGTTCAATTTCTGGATAAGTGCACGTCAGGCTACACGGTGGAGTGAAATGTAGCCACCGCATATGGATCCACAACCACTGTCGCCACGGCTTCATTTTGACACAGAGGCTTAAATTGGGCTTTAAAGTAATGGCAACTTTGTTGTATTTTAGCAGCATTGCCCCCCTCATCCCCCTTTTGAGTCTTAAGAGTACCGTTTAAATGAACTCATGAGCCAAGAACACAAATCACTCTGATTTTAATGTCTGTAAACACAATGTGTAAGCTTGAGTTCAATATCCTGTTATGCCCCTATCAAGCCAAGGCAAGAATCATCTATTTACCCGGGAACTCTCGTCGTCCAGGTCGACCTGTATGGTCAAGGTACACAAACCCATTGTCTTTTACACCATTAGGCATGGTAGACTCACACCTATACACCCATACAGGGGTTTGAACTCCTGGCCGGTCACGCCTACAGAAAGGATAAAACAGCACACCTAACCTGTTGGGTCTGGATTTTGGTACTTTTCAGTTTGGTTTGGAACAAAATTTTAGGTGTGAAAGCTCCCTCAAACCACGGTCTGGACCAAATTTAGTTCGGCAAAAAGAGGTGGTCTCAGTCCGGATTGAATTGAAGCTTGGTCTGGTTTGTTTAGCGTGTGAAAGCATTTTTCACAAAGGTTCGGACTTTTGGCCAAACACAGGAAGTTTAGGCAGCCGATAAGAGGGAAAATGTGCCGCAGAGAGGGAGAGACTCGGATTTTAATTTAAATATGGTCCGTTAGCGGCAGAAATAGTCAATTAAAATAAAATCATAAAAATGCAGAAACGTACCAGATATTTTCAGAAGAGATGTGATGAAGAGTAGCGAAAGACTGGAGGAGCAATGCAAACTGAAAATCATCACATCTGATGACAAGGACAAATGTCTGGATAATATTCTAGCCTCACTAAACTAGTTCTCGGACTAATATGACAGAGTCTGAACCAGTTTCCACTTAAAGCGTAGTTACTGATGTGTCCAGAGCTGGAGAAAACACCTCTGACAGTGAGCAGCATGCTTGCTAACTGCAGCATTTGTGTTAACTACATCAATGTTGTCATGACAATGATACGTCAGTGCATTACGTAAAGTTTTCTTTTCTGCTTGGATAAAGAAGAGTGTGAAACCAAACCTAACTGGACCAAATGTATTCAACATAACAAAATAAAAACTTTAGTCTGGACTTTGAGGTGTGAAAATGCCCTAAGTGTCAGGAAACTGCAACACTGATTAATTTCTTATAGAAGGATTCATAACAGCTCCCTCATTAAGAAAGTGCTGCAGCCAAGAGAGATCCTGGACGAGCCCCCATTTTCTGTTAGCGCCCATTTACCCAGGATCTCACGTCCGTTTCGATGCTTTATCATCAAGGTGCGCTAACCTATTTTTTTTTTTTAACCATTAGGGAAGGCAGACAAACTAGTGCCGGGATTTGAACTCCTGACCTGGGATCCAGAGCCTGAGAGGAATTCCTCCTCTAGCTGTGAGCTAGAAATGGAGGTGAATCTCAGGAAACTGCACCTTTGATTCATCGCTTATGGAAGGATTCATAACAACTCAAAATATGTCGTAACAGTTGGAGCAGAATAAAAGACGTACGCGCACCTCATCTTTGATGTTTGGTATGTAAAACTTGAGCTACTGCGAAAAAGTCCATTTTAAACTTCACATTTAGTCAATAGAGCAATTATAAAGAAAGAAATTCCAGGCAATGCCATGCGGTCCTGCTTCTCATTTGCTGTTCGATAATGTTAATCAAGCAAAGGCAGAGGGGGAAAAAACAAAAAAAAAACCAAAATAAAATAAAACAATGGAGAGCAGTACATGCTGAGTGCATTAATCCCCCCCCCCCCACCGCTTCCCCTTCCTCCTCTCTTGTCTTCGTCTAATTAAGGGTCATCCTGTCACCTGGCCACATTAGGACACCGCACACTAGTCCCAACCCACATAAATAAATGTGTGTGTGTGTGTTTGTGTATGCTTACCATCTGGAGACCTCATCTCTTTAAACATGCATGTCAAATTGATTCCTTAATAATGTTTATGTTTCTTCTCAGTGTTTTATTATCATCCAGGATTAGCTGTTTATGTTTACTCTGCTTTCATCAGCCGCAGACACCAGCACACTTGCACACGGTACACGGAGTGAACAACAGCACCCTTAAGGAAGCGGAGTAGCTGGCGCAGAAGAGCCGGCCGACTGAGCAATCGAGAACTTCAAAGCCATGGACGGATTTTATGTAAATGTCGCTATCTTTATGCAGTCAGTGCATCAAAAAAATGCGCTGGATATGCTCCAGGCAGCATTTATAATTTCTCAAAGTATGGACACAATACCTCATTACGGTTTTCTGAAGGCATTAAAGTTGATTCAATAAGCAGACAGTCGAGCTGCAAAGTGACGTTTGCTATTGTTTTTTCTCAATCTTTTTTTTTTCCCCACGCGTGTTTCTTTCTTTTTTCCCCTTCAAATGTTGCCATTGTTGAAAGTCAGACATATGTGCAGAGTCAGAGGAGCATTGCTGCTCTTTTTCTCATTCCCTTTCTGTTGGAGCGCGGTTGAGGATTAGCCTGCGCCTGAGTGCCTAGAATAATGATCACTGCAGTGGAGAAACACATTTTCCCATTTCAGCAGATAAGGGCAGGCAATCTGCAAGCGGAGGACTTAACCAGCTCCCCGTGGCTTATTGTGGAGCTGATCGGTGGGGGGGAGTTGCAACCAACCGCCAACAACCGTGCCTGTCCGTACACCGCACAAGCAGCAAGAACACCCACTTTGAGGGGCATCAGTCATTCTGAATTGACACTCCAATTACCCCCCCCCCCCCACTTCAAAATAGCCTGGGTTCCTATCCCCCTACTGTGCCACTGTACAATTTCTTACTGTAGCAGTTAATTTCCCACAATGGGATCCGGCAGAGAAACCAAATCTAACGTTTCAGTTCAGAGATGGCCACTCTCACTTTCAGCCTTAATCCACTCTTGTAGAGCCGGTCTCTCCTGAGTGGCAGAGAAGCTGAGAGGCAGCCCCAAATTGAAGAGGATATCATCATGAGGGAAATGGTCAGACGAGATAATGTCAGGGAGAGGGGAAAAAAGCGCACGCACCTTCACGAACAAAACTGGAACATCTACATTAGACGTTTGGGAAATGTGCATGCATACTGCTGATGTGGCAATTTTCAGTGGAACAGCTCTCCTTTTTAATGTATTTCTCAGTAATACCCCATTTACCCAGAGATGGAGATCAATGACAGATCGTTGAGTGATGAAAGAATGGGCACATCTTTCAGTTATCGCTCAGTGATTGTCCAGATCTCTCCACAATTGCTGCTGCAGTCTTTCATCAAATGCTCAGCACTCCCTCACTAATCTCTCAGTCATCCCTACCTTTTAGTTGGAAAATTTTGTTATTCATTGAAAGATCGTTGTGAGATCCTTGTAAGATCCCTGAGAAATCTTTGTGTGATCGATGAGATCCTTGAGTGCTTCCAAATGGCTCAATGATCTCATTGATCTCCCAATCATCTCTCAGCAATCTTTCAATAAAAGCAAAATTTTTCCATCCAGAAGGTAGAGATGGCTGAGAGATTAGTAAGGGAGTGCTGAGTGTCCGATTAAAGACCAATAGAGTTCATTGAAATACTGTGGCAAGGATTGCTGTGAGATCACTGGAAGATCAATGATCATTGAGCACTACATAAGAGTTCCTTCATTAAGTGATCGCTTCCCTTTGGTAATCATTAAGAGATCGTTTTGGACTGAGTCAAAACTTTGAGGAGACCATGGCAACCTCGGAGATCACTGGAAGATGATTGAGAGATCTGGCCTTTTTTGATCCAAAAAGATCTCCACACCAAAGGGGGTAAACAAACACTAGAAACCTCTCAAATGCTCAGCAACCTCCTTGGTCACCCAAGAAGCTCTCAATGATCCCTCAATGATCGCTCCTGGTCTCTCTGATCTTTCCTGGTCTCTCAATGATCGCTCAAGGATCTTTGTAAAATGAATTTTTGAACACAGAACAATCTCCCAAACATTTACACAGAAACTGCTTTAGGAGATGGCTGAGAGATCGGACCAGTTTTTGATCTCTCAATGGTCCCCCAACAATCTCCATCTGTGTAAAAGGGCCCTAAACAAGAGGAGAGAAAATGCCAAGCAAGCTGCCGAAAGGCAAGTACAGTCCAATGAAAACCTTACCTTCCCCACATACTGCGCATCCGGTCCCATGTGTTCTTCTAAAACAAAGAACTGGTTCCAGATCCAGCCACGCTTGGGCCTGTGGTGCACCTCCGTCTCCCCGTTAGCCAGTTTGGTCTGGTTCTTGGAGGGCACTTTGGCGGAGACATGGTGGCCCGCCCCGTAGCACCTCTGGATGAAGCAGAGGCACACCAGAAGCGGACAAAGACACGAGGTGGTGGATATCCTCATGGCGGTGCGGTGCTTTCGTAGTTATCCGAGAAGGTCCCTCCACCACCGGCGTAGCAGCTGCCACCTATAGCCAACGCTGCAGGCCAGTCCGGTAGTCCCAGCAAACAGAAGAATCTAGATCCAAACTGTGGAAACGATGGTCCAAGGAAATCCAACGAGGTTCATGGCCCAACGTCGGAGGTTTGTAGAAAAAGAAAAAAGAGGAGGATATGTTCACATTATGTAATTCCTCAAGATAGAAAAGGTTCTGCAAATGGATGTGAACTTCTGGTTACTTCTACCAAGAGCAGGGGTTAATCCTGGATGCCATTCTGGATTTCCTGGGAGACAGAGAGAGAGAGAGTGGAAAGCGAAAGTTAGAGATTAATTTGATGGATATTAGAAGCTAAACGTCCACTAATTCCCTCCAATTAAATTGCAACTCATAAATCCTTGCAGATGAGACGGCAACACTTCAAACTGGCCAAATGCGATAAAGTACAAAGAGACGGCGAGAAAGCCCGCTTCAGTATTCTGGCCATTTCTGCCATTGTGAGGATAATAAAAAAAATGTTTAGCCTCGAAGAGCAACACAGCTATTAAAAGGTCGTCGGTGCCTGCGAGGTCAGAACACCGCTCAGTGACTGATGCTGCCCTGTGAGGTCAGAGTTGTGTATCACAGTGTGACTCAAAGGGTGATGTGGCCCTATTAGAAAAGAAAATACCTCAAGGTTTGATTTGGGGGGTTCTCACCACCACGGAGCTCCAGAGTGAGCCTCATGCACAGTGAGTTATAACTACGGCGGGGAGAAGTACATCTACGATGAAAGGGACAGACGTGAAGCCACTCAGACGTAAGGCAGGAGGTGATTTTCAGAAGTCGGTGGAATGGAAACGACAGGCCCAATGTTTTCTCTTTTTTTGTTCCCCCAAATCAAAATTGCATACAGTATCAAAGATGGAATTAAAGCAGTAAAAAATAACTGCAAGCACTGTTGAATTCCTGTCAGTGAGCATTCGAGTGAAGCGCCGTCGCTCCCTTCGTCTTCGATAGAAGAATGCACATTACACGGGCACCTGCAGCTCTGTGAGTCTTTGAGTCGGAGGTATTAGTTAGCCAACTGTCTGATCTCTGGCTCTGTTTTAAAGTTAGCTGTGCCATAAGAGTGCAACTGAAGCATGAAATAAGTCCTGGCTGCTGTTTCTTTGGCCGGATGAAAAGGCAGCATTTGACTTTACCGTCCTAAGGTGCCCTTATGTTTCCAAAATAAAGAAGAAGAAAGGAAATGTTGCATGAGGAAACAGTTTGCAAAGAGGTCCAAAGTAGCTTTGCACATCTGACAATAGGCAATCTGAAGTCTGCAATTTACTGTCAACTGCTGCTGTCAGTGGTTCCAATTGAATTAGTCTGTACTGTGACAATAGAGAAGCTGCTGAAGCGTAACTCTTGTATAATGGCCATAATCTAGATTCAAACTCTGTCGTCATGCATATGCTTTGAGGGGTTTTTTTATTTAACAGTTGCATTCAGACTTCATAGCAGATCTCCAAGGTAGCAGACAGACTAAAGCAACTGTCCAAGCTGTGGTACGTGACAAAAGGAGAGTCAAAGTTCTCTGAACAGGAAGTGGATTGGCCAGCTACATCAGTGGTCTGCAACCTGTGGTGCTGGAGCCACATGTGGCCCTTTTACCCATAGCCAGCGTCACCCTGAGGCCTTGAGAAAAAAAAAAAAAAAAACTCACATATTTCCATAAAAGAAGCAACAAATCTTTAAGAAAACAGTTGCACATCCATTAGAAAAATATCAAGCACTGAAGCAAAAACTTTAACTTTATTTTTTTTTTAATCTTGCAAATTTTGAGAAAATGTTGCAATTTTCTGAGGAAAACATGTCCACGATTTACAAGACACAACTCACAAAATTTCTGAGGAAAAAAAAAATAAAGTTACAAATTAACAGGAAAAAGTTGGACTTTTAGGAGAAAAAGTAAAAGGTTAGGAATTTACAAAGAAAAATTTCATTAGTTTATGAGAATGGCTGAAATTTTTTGTCAAAAAAATTTTAAATTTTTTTTGGAAAAATCTACAATTTTGTGAGGAAAAAATCCACAACTTTGCAAAAACAAAAAGGTCTGCTGGGCAAAAAAAAGACAAATTTATCAGAAAAAGCTGCAATTTTGTTCAAAAACTGTGGCACATTTATGTCAAATAGGCTGCACTGTTTCCTGAAAAAGTCACAAATCTACCCCAAAAAGCCATTTTTATGAGAACAAAGCCTATGAAAAAAAATGTAATTTTATTGTGAAAAATTAGACAAATTTAAATTCAAAAGTCTTCAATTTTATGCCACAACGGTATCAAATTTTCAAAGAAAAATGTGCCAAATTTTTGAAAAAGCAGAAAACATTTATTCCAAAAATATAACAAATTTTGCAAAAACATTCCAGTTTAATAAGGAAAACACCCACACAAAAATGCAAGAAAAACATTTTTATATTTTTTTGCAAATAGTAAAAAAATTACAAGAAAAGCTAATTTCGTGGGAAAAATATCACAAATTTGAAATGTAGAAAAAGCTGCAAATTTATGAGCACAAATTTGTAATCGTGATGTTGTCAGGCCTGATTGTAGGTGAAACTCTGCTCTTATACATTAATTTTTACCCTCTGAAATTATTGTGGCTCCATGCAGAATTTTTTTTAGACAAAAATCACACAGAGAGGCTCTAAAATGTATTACATTTATTAAAATTTTCTTTGTAAATTCATTACCTTTGGCTAGTAAAACTGCAGCATTTTTTAGATAAATCTGTTACATTTTTCTCATGAGACTCCAACTTCTTCCAGTTAATTTGTCTTTTTTTCTTCTTTTTTCTGCAGCAATTTTGTGATTTGCTTTTTTATAAATTGTGGGCATGCTTTCCTCAGAAAACTAACAATTTCTCTAAATTTGCAGGGTTTTTTTAATATATAGTTTTTTTCTTTATTTTCTTGATATTTTTCTCATGGATGTGCAACCATTTTCTTAAAGATACCATGCTTGTTTTCTTGGAAACATGAGTTGTTGTTTTTTGTTTGTTTGTTTTTGTTTTGTTTTTTTTGTCAAGGCCTCGGGATGCCACTGGCTATGGATAAAAGAGCCACATGTGGCTCCAGAGCCACAGGTTGCAGACCCCTGGCCTAAATGAAGAAACGAAGAACAACTTTAAAAAGAATTCAGTTACAAAGGTCAAGGCCATTGGACATGCAGGAACTGTCTCAGACCCCATTCTAGGTTGTGCTGGTTGCAGTGGTTCTAAATGACCCTGTGACCTTGAACTTTGATCTTTTGATCCCAAAAGCATAGTCAATAACATGGTATTCCCGTGGTCAACATACGTGCCAAGCTTGGTCACCCTAGCATCATTTCCTCTTGAGTTACAGCAGACGCAGACGGACAGACAGTTGGACAGACACGCTGACTCAGGCGACTGCCCTACCCACGCCTCGGCTCCATCAGTGCAGGCAATTATTGCATCATTATCTTAATCTCTTATCTTATCCAGACAGTGCTGAGAGCAAGACGCACTGTCCCTTTCAAATTCGCTCAATAACAACAAATCCTCAATTTGAACTGAGACCAAACAATAGGATCAGCAGCACTCCAACTCTCAATCTCTCACACTAAAGTCATTCTTCCAATTAAACAGCATCAAAAATGCCATTTTTAAACGCTACAAAACACATCACTGCCATGAATTACTACACGAGCTGTGATGATGCAGACATTTGGATTACCTCACATGGACAAAAGCATCAGGAAACGGCACTTCATCACTGAATTTGTGTGTTTTATTGGAGGGTAGCTTTAATCTTTAGCTTACCATGACGTCATGACGTGTATGACAGCTGTACGCCTGCAACTTTGTGGGAATAGTCTGAAGAAGAACTTTCTCCTGTTTCAGCATGACTACCTCAGTGCACAAAGCATGGCTGGATGAGTCTGTGATCGAAGAACTTGACTGGCCCGCACGGAACCCTGACCTCAACCCCCATCCAACACTTTTTGGGATGAAACGGATGGGATACTGCAAGCCAGACCCTCTCTGTCCAACTCCAGCAGCTGACCTCACATACTGTAGGCTGTTCTGGCTGAGTGGGCAAAAGTTCCCACACTCCAAACTCTCCAAAATCTTGCAAAAACCCTTACCAGTTCCTATGTAATTTCCCCACTGAGGGACTAATAAAGGTTTGTCTTATCTTGTCTTATCTTACCAGAAGATGGAAGCTGCAAAAGGGGACCAATTCTGTATTAATACCTATGAATGGATTTAGAATGTGTAAAGTCATGAAAGTAGCTTTTGTCCACGTAGATTATGTTTTGATTTACTGTTACAGAAAAACAAATCCAGCAGAGAAAAATTAACACTCCAAAATGCATGACAGGGCAGGAACAGATGAATAACTCTAGGAGTGGGACTCACCAGTGGCCTTACGATACGATATTATCCCCATACTTGGGCCATAACGCAATACTATCATGATCTTGCAATATCAAATATTGCAATTTCTCATCCCGGTCTTTGTCTTGTTGAACTCACTGCTAGATCTCAGGAGTTTCTCCTTTGCTGTGCTGACCTAACCAGACAGTGAGACTTTAGCATCATCTAGTTGACTGAATTTTTTTAAATTTGGTTTTTATTACTCTGTTGTCCAAAAAGCTGAATTTGTGTTTGTAACACTTATTAATGTTTATGCCTCGGGGCAACAGAGGCATATGGTAATCACTCAGTGTGTGTGTGTGGTTGTGTGTGTGTGTGTGTGTGTGTGTGTGTGTGTGTGTGTATGTATCTGTCTGTTACCAGCTTTTCAGCTCGCCCGGTCAAAATCAAGTGGAACTAAAGTCTCATATCATTATAGCGCCACATTTTCTCAACTTTTAATTTGCCAGAATTTTGAGATAAGCCTTTGTTTTCAAAATAAACACAAATTTGACTCACCATTATACCCTCAATGAAGTTGCAAAAAGAGGTATTGTAATAACTAGGCCGGGCCAGTATAGGTCGCACCGAGGCAGCTGCACCTTGGTGCTTTCATTTTATTTAAGTATCGCAATTCTAGTGTCTCTGAAGCAATACGATATAATCAACATAATGTATTGTGATACTACACCATAGTCGGGATGTGCGATATGACGATATGTATCAGATGATGAGATAAAAATGTCTATCTATTGTTTATATAGAGAAGTCACAAAATAGACTGTTTTCAGCATGATCCAACATTGTGATCTCCGCAAGAAGCAACATGGACTATGGACTTGGCCTTTAATGACTATGGCCTTTAATAATTAGAGGCACAGAAGAATTATAAGTTGTTAAAACTAAACATCAGCATAAAACAGGCTTTTATCAGTGGAATGCAGTATAATAAAGATGGAAAGGGAAAACAGAGACCATGTCACTTGTTATCTAACCATCAGTGAGTGTCTAAGTGTTCATAAATGCATTTTACTAATAATAAATCATAGTAGACCATTCATGATTTAGCATACTGGTTAAATACGCATGTGAAAAGTTCAGATGAATGTTAGTGTGTCATCAAAGTAAAGCTTGTTATCATATTTAATGTTTTCCAACCAGACATTAGGATTATCTTAGATTGTTAAATAAAAGGAGAAAACTGATGGCAGATGAATTTGTACAATTGATTTTTTTTTTTCAGTATGTAATCTAAAATTGTAATGTCTGGGCTCCTGGCCATGACCAGCATTTTCTGTATTTGCATGTATTCTTGGTTGTTATTATTATCTTCATTATCATCATCATCATCATCATCATCGCTCCGCACTGTGTGTTTATATATTTACATATTTTTTCCACCTAGCTGCAATGCTCCGTACTGTGTGTTTATATATCTACATATTATTCCATCAAGCTACATTGCTCCGCACTGTGTTTATATATTTACATATTTATTCCATCTAGCTGCAATGCTCCGTACTGTGTGTTTATATACTCATATTTATCCCATCCAGCTACAATGCTCTACACTGTGTGTCTGTGTGTGTGTATATATATATATATATATATATATATATATATTTATAGTAATATGTACATATGTATATTAGCTGCTCTTGCTTGCTTGCTTTTTTTTTTTTTTTTCTTGCCTTCTGATTGTTGCTCTGAGTGTTGCTATCCCTGTGCTGTTGCAATCCTGGAATTTCCCCGTTGTGGGACTAATAAAGGCTTATCTTATCTTATCTTATCATTATCATTTTCTCTGCTTAGTTATTCCTAGGTATGTGTTTGGTCTTATTTTGAAATCTATCCTCTTCATTTCCTCCAGTCTTATTGTTGCAGTCCTCCTTCTGGTTCACAGTCATTATTTGCTATTTATATGTTTATATATGTTTGTATATTTGTATGTACTGTATATATGTGTATATATGTTTATATATCCCCCTCATGGATCGTCACCTTATCGTGGTGGGGGGGTTTGTGTGCCCCAGTGATCCCAGGAGCTATGTTGTCCGGGGCAATTTGCCTCTCATAGGGTCACCCAAGACAAACTGGTCCTGGGTGAAGGGCCAGACTAAGAACGATCCAACAGACTCTCATGATAAATTCTAGATCAAGGATTCAGTGTACCCCACCCGGAATGGGGTTACCGGGGCCCCACCCTGGAGCCAGGCCTGGGGGGGGGAGGGGGGGCTCGATAGCTAGCGTCTGGTGGCCGGGTTTCCACCCATGGGACCCGGCTGGGCTCAGCCCGAAGGAGTTACATGGGTCCACCCTCCAGTGGGCTCACCACCTGCAGGAGGGATCATGGGGGTCCGGTGCTATGTGGATTAGGTGGCGGTCAAAGGCGGAGACCTTGGCGGACTGATCTCAAGCTTTCTAAACTGGCTTTTGGTATGTGGAATGTCACCTCTCTGGTGGGGAAGGAGCCTGAGCTGGTGTACGAGGTTGAGAGATACCGGCTAGATAAAGTAGTCGGCCTCACCTCAACACACAGCTCTGGTTCCGGAACCAGTCTCCTGGAGAGGGGCTGGAGCTTGGCCTTTTCTGGAGTTGCCCCGGGCGAGAGGCGACGAGCAGGGGTGGGTATTCTTGTATCCCCCCACCTTGCTGCCTCTATATTGGAGTTTTCCCCGGTGGATGAAAGGGTTGCTTCCCTGCGCCTTCGGGTTGGGAAACGGGTCCTGACCATCATTTGTGCCTATGCACCAAATGATGTTTCAGAGTACCCACCCTTTTTGGAATCTGTGACTGGGGTGCTGGAGGGTGCTCCTCTTGGAGACTCCATTGTCCTACTGGGGGACTTCAATGTGCATGTGGACAATGACAGTGAAACCTGGAGGGGGGTGATTGGGAGGAACGGCCTGCCCGAACTGAACCCAAGTGGTGTTCAGTTATTGGACTTCTGTGCTAACCACAGTTTGTCCATAACGAACACCATGTTCAAGCATAAGGGTGTCCATATGTGCACCTGGCACCAGGACACCCTAAGTCGCAGGTCGATGATCGATTTTGTTATTGTGTCATCAGACCTGCGACCGTATGTCTTGGACACTCGAGTAAAGAGAGGTGCAGAGCTGTCAACTGATCTGGTGAGTTGGATCCGATGGCAGGAGAGGAAGCCATTCAGACCTGGTAGACCCAAACATATAGTGAGGGTATGCTGGGAACGTCTGGCTGAGGCCCCTGTCCGGGGGGTCTTCAACTCCCACCTCCGGAAGAACTTCAACCACATTCCGAGGGAGTCTGGAGACATGGAGTCTGAATGGGCCATGTTCTCCACCTCTGTTGTTGAAGCGGCAGCCCAGAGCTGCGGCCGCAAGGTGGTCGGTGCATCTCGTGGTGGCAACCCCCGAACCAAGTGGTGAACACCAGTGGTGAGGGGGGCCATTAAGCTGAAGAAGGAGTCTTATCAAGCTTGGTTGGCTTGTGGGACTCCCGAAGCAGCTGAGGTGTACCGGCAGGCCAAGCGGAGTGCAGCTTGGGTGGTTGCTGAAGCAAAAACCCGGGTATGGGAGGAGTTCGGTGAGGCCATGGAACAAGACTTTCGGTTGGCCTTGAAGAGATTCTGGCAAACTGTCCAGCGGCTCAGGAGGGGAAAGCAGCTCCCTGTCCACACTGTGTATGGTGCGGATGGGGCACTGTTGACTTCGACTGGGGATATCGTCGGGCGGTGGAAGGAATACTTCGAGGATCTCCTCAATCCCACTGATACGCCTTCCACAGAGGAAGCAGGGTTTGTGGACGAGGGGGATGACTCGCCTATCACAGGGACTGAGGTTGCCAAGGTGGTTAAAAATCTCCTTGGTGGCCGGGCCCCGGGGGTGGACGAGATTCGCCCTGAGTACCTCAAGGCCCTGGATGTTGTTGGGCTGTCATGGTTGACACGCCTCTGCAACATTGCGTGGAGGTCGGGGGCAGTACCTTTGGCATGGCAAACCGGGGTGGTGGTTCCTCTTTTCAAAAAAGAGAGTGTGGTCCAACTTTAGAGGGATCACACTCCTCAGCCTCCCTGGGAAAGTCTATGCCAAGGTACTGGAGAGGAGATCGCGGACACAAGCGGCTGAAATGAGCTTTCTCCGCAGGATTGCTGGACTCACCCTCAGAAATAGGGTGAGGAGCTCAGTCATCCGGGAGAGGCTCAGAGTAGAACCGCTGCTCCTCCACATTGAAAGGAGTCAGTTGAGGTGGTATGGGCATCTGATTAGGATGCCTCCTGGACGCCTCCCACTTGAGGTGTTTCGGGCACGTCCCACTGGGAGGAGACGCCGGGGCAGACCCAGGACTTGGTGGGGAGACTATGTCTCCCAGCTGGTCTGGGAACGCCTTGGTATCCTCTCTGAAGAGCTGGAGCAGGTGGCTGGGGAGAGGGAAGTCTGGGCTTCTCTGCTTGAACTGCTGCCTCTGCGACCCGGACCTCCGGAAAAGTGGTAGAAGATGGATCGATGGATGGATGGATGTTTATATATACACATATCTATTTATATATGTTTCTATATGAATATATGTTATATATGTGTTCTATATGTTCTATTTGTTTGTATATGTTTCTTTAATTTCCCTCAGCTGTTTCGCATTTCCCCGCATTAGTATTTGTATATAGCCTCCCTCATTCCTCTGTTCCCTGCAGAGTTTGACCTATGTTATGCCTTTCGTTTCCCATCGTGCACCACCCTCTTGTCTGGTTAGTACCTTTAGTTAATGTTTGTATTTGAGTTTAGTTGTGTGTTTTCCATCCTCTGAGCTGCCCACTTTGTTTGTGATAAAAACTGCTGAATCTCATATCTGCGTTTGAGTCCATCCTCGCTGCCTCCCTGGAAACTCAGAACATAACCAAAAGAAAAAAAAAAGAAAAAAAAAGAGATGGTCCTGCTATGTGGTCATAGCTAAACTATAGAATTTACAGAAAATGTAGTATATTGGGATGTATATCATTCTCAGGATGTAAGAATGTTTATATTGAGATATGCAGTTTTGGTCATATCACACAGCCCTGTGTTAGTTTGTACACATCTATCTGTCTGTCACCAGGTTTACACAAAAACTACTTGACGGATTTTAAAGAAATTTTCACCAGAGGTGGCACATGGGCCCTGGATGAACTCATTAAATTGCAGACATGATCCATGAACGCATACCTCCGCCAAGGCCCTATTTTGCAATGTAATATGACTTTCAGTCCATCCATCCGTCAGCAGGATTCCGCAAAAAAATTCTGGATGAATTTCAAGGTATGGACAAAGGTACATATGGACGTACAGAGGTACGGCCGGACAGAGCCTTGGCAGAGGTATGCACTGTCTGAGGGCCCTCTAGTTTTCATCCTATATTTATTCAGCTGTGGCTTGCAATGAAAGCACCAAGGTGTAGCTGTCTCGGTACAACCTCTCCAGCCTAGTTATTACAATGCCTTTTTTGCGGCTCCATCAAGGGTATAATGGGGAATTAAATTTGTGTTTATTTGGAAAGCAAAGGCTTATCTCAAAATTCTGTCAAAGTAAAAGTCGACAAAATATGGCGAAATAATGATACAAGCCTTCAGTTCCACTTGATTTTGATCGGGTAAGCTGAAAAGCTGGTAACGGACAAACAGATACAGACGCACACACAACCACACACAGTCACATTGAGTGATTACTGTATGCCTCCGTTGCACCGAGGCATAATAATGCAAAATGTTGATTTGTAGCATACATGTAGTACTACTGCCCCTGCAGTCAGCTACACTAAGTGCCAGTTGTATCATAATTTTATTCTCATTTTAAGATTTTAACAGTAAAAATACATCCACGAAGGTATGACATAGAATTATATAAAGTAAAAGTATTAATAGCAAGCCAGTTGGGTGGGTTTTTTCCATTATTTTTTCATGTGAAATGCCTCTAATTTTTACACATCTTCAAATAGGAAAATGGGAAAATAAGAATGTAAGCCTGTTCCCCCAAAAATACAGTATTCACCAGTTTTAAATTGTGGCTTCCAGCAGAGAGTTGGAGTTCCATTCAAGCTGTATAGCAGAATAGCAGCTTCATAGGGATTATGAAGAGGACAAATACATATATTTGATATTTAACAGGATACAGGAAAACTGGCAGACTTCAAAGCCTGCTGCTCTCCATCTCTTACAATGCGCGTGTCAACATTATGGACGCCGAGACGGGATGCTAATGCAACTTTGGAGTGTCACAAACTTTAAAAGGATAATCACCAAGTTACATTTTTTATAAATATAAATATTTTTCTGCATATGGATTAAGATGCATTGAGAAGCCCTTGACTAATCCCCATGTTCTAAATATCTCTACACGCAAATTATGCAGCTCAGCCATAGTTGCTGGTCGGTGATAATGGGTAATACCAACTGCCAGCCCATGCAGTGAGAGGGAAAGGCAAAGTCTGTTTCACATCAGCTCAGATTAAAGCAGAGGAGGATAAATATCCGCACTTAACACGTGTAATCGGGGCGAAGATTCTCATCTGCATAGGTAGGAGCTACGCCCAAATCCTGCTTCTCCTGCTCTCCTCTTATAAAACAGAAAATTGTGGGGAATACTAATGCGGCCATGGCTTAAATCATTCACCAATACAATTCAAAGAGAGAGTCAAACATGTTCCTGCAGCAGTCGGGGTTTTGTTGAAGGAGCCGTGGTACCTGACTGGGCCAGAGCCGGTGCCAGAGCCTCCCAGGGAGGCTCTCCCTAATCACTTTCCTAATCGTCTGATTATCACGCCGATTCCAAGCAAAAATTCATTTTGGAGGGAGTCAGGAAATCAACGGCATCTGGCTCCGTCACTGGAAATAATATCCCCCATTTTTATGTTGATGATATTGTTCTGAGCAGCCTTCTGCCGCCGGCGTGTTTATGTATGTGCGGTGTTTAAGAGGATTGGCTACACTCAGCTGCAGCCGTAAAGACATTTTTTTTTTTTGGGTGGGGGGGGGCGGTGGCACGAGAGTGGCGGCGCTCATGTGCTTGCGTGTTTCAGCTTTAATATGGATTCCTTAATGCATGCTATTATCACATTACGCTGGTTAAGTTTGTGCTATTGCTGTTTTAGATGTTTAAAGGATAAGGTTCATGACATTTCTGAGGTTTTTTTGGTCTAATCCAATCTGATTCCCTGCAGTTGCGCATCATAATGAAGCAGTGTGCTCGACATGAGGCTGCATTCGCTTTATGCCACCCAAATATTGCAGTCAGATAAGTTAACCTCTTGCGCTCCATTGTCCCACGGGTGGGCAAGTCTCTGCACGAGGGTGCTCTCGTGCTCTCGTGCGCTCTAGGACGCATCATGGAGATTGTGAGGTAGGTGGTGTATGGCGTCCAAGCGCGCACTGAAAATAAAAGCTGCAGACACAGCCGCGAACAGATTAGTTCATCTGATTGACCTCTCATTCGACTAATAAGAGCCTTGAATTGGGTTTCTGAAACCTTGAAGAACCAATGAATGAAAACCTAGCCAGAAGGACCTGCCTCCCAATGGCTGCGAGCCAATTGAAGCACAGAAGTTCGCTGAGCTGTTTTGTCTAAAGCTGGGTGAAGAGAGACTGCTTCAGCAGCCACAGGCAGTGGTTTATTTATTTATTTTTTTTAATTCCAGCAGAGTGTTTAGGATTCTCTTATATGGTCATCATAGACCGACGGAAGCCGACGACGAAGGTCGTAAATCATTCGCCAAAACTGCAATCATGGAATTATGTTTTGACCGGGTTGCGAGACCAGCACCACGAGCGGACCAGCGTCGGTTCGTCTGACAATGAGGAGGAGAAGTTGGCCAGGACAATGTGGCTGTGAAGAGGTAAGGTGTTATAAGCCAAATTATTTTTTATCCCTGAAAATTGTAATCAAAAATGACTTTTGACCGATCGGTAAATTACAACTGTGTGGCGCATGATGTCCGAAGTGCGTGCGCCGCGTTACACAGTTCATTCGCCGCCTCTGGACCGTGAACGCCCCCCCCCCGCCGCTACGATTCTGTAGCGGGGGGGGGGTGGGGGGAGCCACAGTGACTGCGGTGCTGTGGAAACATGCCTTATCCGAGTGTAATCCGTCATGTAGCGAGGGCGGATCTCCGTCCTCTGTAGCGAAGGGGGGGGGGGACAACCCCCACCACACACACACACACACAGACACAGCCCTGAATGTGACCTTTCATTAGAGCCCTAAATGAAGCTTCTACATTGAATCATTCAAAAGTTACAGACGTTTTTCCAAACTGTGCCATTTGGCACAATTTGGCACAGTTCCAAAACGCCTGGGAACAGCCTGAGAACAAAGCTGTGTAAAATATTCATTTTTTGTGGTATTGTTACAAAATTTGGACCTCAGCTGGATAACACTTGGTTCTACATTTCTGTTGCATTTTCCAGCCCGGATCTGAAGCTGTGTGTTATTTGCAAGCATTTGTATCCAAAAAAACACCCAGGCCAAATTTATTTTCTTCAAGTTCACTATGTTTAGATGACTGTAACTCAGTGGCCGGAGCACTTAGAGAGATCATGTTTTTTTTGCCAAAAAATTCAAAGTGTTTTCTTTTAAATGAGACCAACCCCATGAATATGCTGCAAAGGATTGAAGAACAGCTTTTGATTTACTTTGGGCACATATTTTTTTGGTGTTTGTAGGAAAATTGACCGGAGTGCAAGGGGTTAATATTTGCAGTTGCTGTTGTGTTAGAGTTTGGTCTCTTATTTGTGTGGTATGGGTGGCGGTGGCAAAGGTAAAAGAGGTCGGGGCCGGACCGTTAGGCACGGTAGAACGACGTGCAATGCAGAGACCCTGCAGGCCCAGCAAAACCCCTCTTGGGGTCAAGGACTGGATTCGGGAGGAGAGGCGACCACGGCAGGTATGGGCCGGTCGGCGGTTGGAGGAGCGCCAGGGATGGTTTTGCGTCGTGGCCAAATGGGAGGATGCTCATCTCCAGCTGCCAGACGGTTCGTGGGGGCACCCGAACGAGCTGCGGCATGCCCGGGAGGGGACTGAGGGATGTGGGCCTGGACGAACGGAGCAGCCGGTGGTGATGAAGAGGAGGCACACTGGTGCTGAAGCGACCTGCTGGGGCCCGAGAGGCTGGCTGCCTCCAGGGACGGACTAATGACAGGGTGGTCCAGGGGGCCCACGGACTTGTTTTCTCCGGCCGTATGTACGGTATATAGGTTGATTAATGTGCGTGTATTTGGAATGTTTTATTGTGTGTATATAATAAGTTGATGGTTATGGTGGTATTCAGACTGTTTTGTGTTTCTATGTATGTAGTTAATTTGTTTTATTTTAGTTTTGGAGATACGACAGTATTTTAGTTTTACATGGACTCATTTAGTTTAAGCGGCAGAATAAGCCGCTTCGCCGTGTGGGGTGGGACAGCAGTCCACCTGTCTCCCCAGTTTAAGTTATTTTGGAATGACTAAGTTAGGGCATTTGTATTGTTTTATCATTGCTATTAGTGCGTGACTAAGGTTCCAAACTAGGGTGGGTCCGAATTGCGTGTGTTTTTGGCTTTTGTGTGTGTGTGTGTGTGTGTGCGTGGGGGGGGGGGGGGAGGTGTTGTGTTAGAGTTTGGTCTCTTATTTGTGTGGTATGGGTGGCGGCTCCACCTTCCGGTTCCGCCACCACCTGCGGCTATAAGACAGCAGCGGGCAGGAGGGGCGGTCTCTTTGCCATCTCTTCTGCCTGACGGCTGCGCCAGCGCTGTGTAGTGCCTCTGTAATAAACGTGGGTTCAGTCTGACACCTCGCCTCGTCCTTGGCTTCAAATACAGACATAACAGTTGCTACATAAACAAGTGCAGCGTTTGATCAGTGGGCACGACACAGTACAGGGGGCCTCGCATGTGGTCCAAGAAAATCTGCTTCCACCGACAGTTATTAGAAACAACAGACTGGATATAAATGATATGATGAGCACACACAGGGCAGCAAAAAGATGTCCATGAATAACAAGTCTACCAACGATGACATGACAGCTTGTATATATACAGTATATATATATATATATATATAGGTAGATGCTGGGATAGGCTCCAGCCCCCCCCCCCCGCGTCCCGAAAAGGATTAAGCGGAAGAAGATGGATGGATGGAGATATATATATATATATATTGAATTCCTCAACTAGGGCTGTGCGATATGACCAAAATTTCATATCACAATATAAGTAATCGTATTTGACGATAATGATTTATATCATGATATACATTTTCTGTAAATTCTATAGTTTATATATAATAACCAATAGAAAGGACTATCTCTTTTTCTACATTTTAAATTACATACTGAAAAAAAAAAATTAGTCGTACAAATTCATCTGTCATTTATTTTATGCACCTTTTTCCCCTCTTAATTTTGCAGAGTTGTAATACAATTGTTTTTTAATGTGCATTTGAGATGACTTAAACTATCCATCCATCCATCCATTTTCTTCCGCTTAATCCTTTTCGGGTCGCGGGGGGGCTGGAGCCTATCCCAACATCTTTTGGGTGAGAGGCAGGGTACACCCTGGACAGATCACCAGTCCATCGCAGGGCCAACACAGAGAGACAGACAACCATTCACTCTCACAGTCATACCTAAGGACAATTTAGAATCCCCAGTTTGATGCCAGTTAACCTAACTTGCATGTTTTTGGCATGTGGGAGGAAACCGGAGAAATCCCGGAGTAAACCCACGCAGACACGGGGAGAACATGCAAACCCCACACAGATAAGATAAGATGAGCCTTTATTAGTCCCACAACGGGGAAATTCCAGGATTGCAACAGCACAGGGATAGCAACACTCAGAGCAACAATCAGAAGATCACTGTTGGTCGGGGGCTGGGATCGAACCCAGGATCCCAAGGATGAGTTGCCAAGGATAAGTTGCTGTACTGCCGTAGTGCTAACCACTCCGCCACCGCGCCGCCCGCTACTTAACTAATTAAAAGTTATTAGAGATCGAGTTACTTTAAGAGCCAGTTTGTTCCTTCAACACATTTTTTTTTCCACAATATCTTTATTGAACCTTTTTTTTTTTTTTTTTTTTTTTTAACAAACATGATACAAACAATCAAACACTAACACTAAAGTACTACAAAAAAAAAAAAATGCACTAAAAACACCAACAACCACCAACAAAATCAAGTCTTCAACAATGCTCCTCTGTTTAGTCTAGACAATCCAATACATAAGTATACATATTATGTTCACCAGTTTGGAATTTACAAGGTCCACACACATCATTCACCTTCTTCTTCAAGAGTTATGTTTAAATTTTTTACATAATCAATAAAAGGTCTCCATATATTCTCAAACACAATTTCCTTTGATTTTAGTATATATGTTATTCTTTCTAATGGAAGGTTTGTTAACATCTGTCTTAACCACTGAGTCACATCTGGTCTATGAGTCTTTTTCCATAATAGTGCAATACATTTTTTGGCATTAAGCAAACTGAGGTCTATGAATGTTCTTTCACTTTTATTAAAATTATGCTTTTCTGGGTACAGACCCAACAAAAACAGTTTAGGATTCAATATGATTTGTTTTGAGATTATTTTTTCAATTGTTACCCTCACCTCTTCCCAAAACATTCTTATTAATCTACATTCCCATAAACAATGAAATAGGGTTCCTTTACTTTCCATGCATTTTGTGCATGTATCTGGTATATTTTTGTTATATCTATTTAACTCCTCCGGTGTAACATACATCCGCATTAACCATTTGAAATGTATCAATTTAAGGCGTGCATTTATTGATTTGGTTTGAGCTTCTGTACAAGCCAATTCCCATTGTTCCTCTGAAATTTCAATTTGCAGATCTTCTTTCCAGTAGTTTAATCTTTTCAGTGAATTTTCACTTGAAGATAGTGTCAGTGAGTTATAAAACTCTGAAATAATACCCTTTCTTTTACTATCTTTCATCATCATTTTTTCCAAGGATGAATAAATAGGTCGAGTGAGAGCTTTATTTTGATTTGATCGAATAAAGTTTCTAAGTTGAAGATATTTAAAAAAATGTGTTCTATTGAGATTAAATTTGATCCTCAGCTCTTCAAAAGACATTATGTTGTCTGCACATGGCAAATATAAATCCTGAATCTTTTGTATCCCTTTTAAATTCCATACTTTAAATACAGCGTCCGCTCTCCCTGGTTTAAAATATTGATTACCCCATATTGGACTAAATTGTGACAATAACTGTGGTTCTTTTAAATAGTTTTTAGCTTCACACCATATTTTGATCATATGCTTTACAAATGGATTTTTAACTTGTTTTTGTAATTTTTTTGCCGAATCTGAGTATATGAATATGGGAAGAGGTAAAGGTAAATTGTATGATTCCATTTCAGTCCAGTGAGGGAGATCATTTGATGAAAAATAATATGTCATAGACCTCAGTTGTGCCGACCAATAATACAACATAAAATTTGGACATTTCAGACCTCCACGATCAAATGGTAAATATAATAAAGACAAACGTAATCTAGCCCTCCTGTTGTTCCATATAAATTCCACTAACTTTTTTTTTATTCTTGAGAATAGATCTAAAGGTGGTGATAAGGGAATGTATTGAAATAAATAAAGTATTTTAGGTAAAATATTACTTTTAAGTATATTGATTCTCCCGATCATCGACATTGGTAGTGACATCCATCTCTGAGTTAACTCATTGATATCTGACATTAAGGCTTCATAGTTGACACTGGCGACTGATTCTAGCTTAGGCATAATTTGGATTCCTAGATATTTAAACTGATTAACAACATTGAATTGATTTACCTCAGGGGCTGGGTAATTTCTCTGGGTCTCATTTAGCATTAATATTGAAGATTTAGTTTTATTTATTTTATATCCTGATATTTCCCCAAAATTCTTTATTAAATTCAACAAGGTTGGAATTGATTTTTTTAGATTCGACATAAACAAAATTATGTCATCGGCGTACAGGGAGATTTTATGTTCTGTTGGTCCAACTTTAATTCCATATATTTGTGAATGTAAACGTATCGCTATCGCTAAAGGTTCAATTGCCATAGTAAACAGTAAAGGTGAAAGTGGACAGCCTTGTCGACATCCTCTATTGATTTTTATTGGTTTTGAAATATTGTTATTTGTTAGGATTTCTGCTGTAGCATTATTGTATATTATTTGAACCCATTTTATGAAATTATTTCCAAGTCCAAACCTTTGTAGGACTTCAAAAAGAAAGGGCCATTCAACTCTATCAAAGGCTTTTTCGGCGTCCAATGATAGGAGAGCTGTATCCGGTGCTTCTTTATTAAAATAAATAATATTAAATAGTCTTCTTACATTATGGAAGCCTTGTCTACCCTTTATAAAGCCATTCTGATCTCGATTAATAATATTTGGTAAAATTTCTTGTATTCGTCTTGCTAAAATTTTACAGATTATCTTAAGGTCGGCGTTTAATAGGCTTATTGGTCTCATATTTTCACATTTATTAGAGGGCTTACCTGGTTTTGGCAGCAGTATAATTAAGGCATTATTTATGTATGATGGTAAATTATTATTTTGAAATGCTTCTAAAACCATTTCCAAAAAAGGTTTTATTAATTTATTCTTAAATTTTTTATAAAGGTCAACTGGAAGACCATCTGGTCCTGCACTTTTTCCTGATTTCATATTATCAATGGCTAGCCCAACTTCTTCTTGACTAATTTTAGACTCCAATATCTCCCTGTTTTCATTTGGAATACACGGTATAGATAGTTCGTTCAAAAACCCATTTAGTTTTGTTAAATCAGGTTCATTTTTGGTATCATATAATTTTTCATAGTAATCTCTAAAGGCTCTATTAATTTCTAAAGGATCTATAACTACCTGTCCATTACTTATAATACTGGTAATTGGTGTTTTAATTTCCAATTGTTTAATCTGCCATGCTAATAATTTTCCTGATTTTTCACCTTGTTCATAAAAAGATTGTTTCAATCTTAGAAGACTCGAGGCAGCTCTATTCGCTGATTTTTTGTCGTATTCAGCTCTCAAAATCAGTAATTCATTCTCCAACCTTGGGTCACTTCCTGCATACACTTTTTCCTGAAGATTTTTTATTTTATGTTCCAATTTAGCTCTCTCCTCTCGAGTCTTCTTAGATTTTGATCCTGTATAACTAATAATATGTCCCCTAATAAAAGCTTTGAAAGCCTCCCACTTTACACATGCTGATGTTTGTGTAGTATTGATGTCAAAGAACTCGTCTATCTGTTTTTCTATATACTTGACAAATTCCTCATCCTGAAGCCATTTATGCTGAAATTGCCATCTACCTGATTCCTTTGTCAATTTTTTATCTACATATATTAGACAACAGGGTGCATGATCAGAGATCACGATGTTATCATAAAAGCAGTTTTGAATCTTGGACCTTAATTCTGTGGAAATCAAAAAATAATCAATACGAGAGAATGTCTTGTGGGTACTGGAATAACAAGAATAGGCTTTAACTTGTGGTTTCATTTCTCTCCATATATCTAACAATCTCAATTCTTTCATAAAATGATTAATAGTCATCCTACATCCAATGTGCGTACAATCCAGGCCTGTTGATCTATCCACACCTGGATTCAATGTACAATTAAAATCCCCTGCTATTATATGTTGCCCTGTAAGTGATGATAAGATGAGAAATAAATTAGCAAAGAACTTCTGATCATCTATATTGGGACCATATAAGTTCACAAGATTTATATTTTCTAATAGCAAAGAACCTTGAATGATTACATATCTTCCAAATTTGTCTCCAATTACATTTTTCACTTGAAAAGGAACTGATTTATGTATGAGAGTCATAACTCCCCTGGCTCGGGATGAAAATGAAGAGGTGAATACACTTCCCTGCCATCTACTCCTAATTCTTTTAACATCCTCCTCTATCAGATGAGTTTCTTGTAAAAACACAATTCTTGAACCCATGTCCTTTATTTTATACATAACTTGTTTAAGTTTTTTTAAATTTTGTAGACCTCTGCAATTCCATGAAGTTAAATTAAGGTTAACACTTTGGTTTATGATCAATAGAGAGTTTGGGATTACCTTGCAGTGTAAACATGCTCATACAGAGAAGCAAAAACATGAGTGGTTGAACATTCATCCTACAAACTACACACAAACAAATTTCCCCTTCCCACACTTGTGGCAAACCCCCCAAAATCAAAAGAAAAATTCTGTCTCCCGATATAGCCATCGACTGTTCCACACCCACGGGGAACAGCCTAAGCCACTCCTTCTTCATCCTCCCAATCACCCTAACTCTACTGCTTTTAATGACGTAACATTAACTCTCCTCTGTAGTTTTCCAACTTAACTCCAAAATTTTTAACAACTTTGTACATCATAGTTTTTTTTTTTGTTTTGTTTTTTTAATATATAATACAATCTATATTTTGTAAACTTACTATTTACTTCAAGTCAGTCAGATGCCTGTGCAAATGCTTAATTATTCTACCTTATATTTTGTTCATGCTTAGCTCCCACCAGTCTCTTCTTCTTCTTTGATCTTCTTGATGAACTCCTGCGCCTCCTCTGGGGTCTTGAAGATGTGGGTTCTGCCCTCATACGTGGTCAGCAGTCTCGCAGGATAGATTACACCATGACGAATCCCAAGGTTGCGCAGCTCCTTACGTACGGGATCAAACTGCTTCCTCAATTGCTGGATTCCTGTGGCCAAATCTGGGTAGAACCGCACCTGCTGGTCCTGGTGTTTAATCTCTCCTTTAGCACGTGCAGCGTTGAAGATCTTCATCCTGTCTCTGTTGCTAAGAAACTTCATAATTAAGGTCCTCGGCGGTCCCTTATCTCTCCGTGGGCCAATACGATGTGCTTTTTCCAGAACCACTGCTGATTGCAACTCCTCGCTGCCCAGCACCTCCGGAATCCACTTTTCCAGAAAGGAACATACGTCCCGACCTTCTGATTCCTCTGGAAGACCCACCAGCCTCAAATTATTCTGTCTCGACCGAGATTCCAAATCCAGAATATTATCTTCCAGAGATTTATTTTTTTTTTCCAAAGTGCGCACCTTTAATTGAAGACGGGTGACGTCATCTTCAGCACTAGCGAGACGGAGCTCCATCTGCGCCGTTCGTTCTACACAGTCACCCAATTCCTTTCTTATTCCTTCCAGCGCTGTCATAATCCCATCAAATCTAGAGGAAAAGTCCGCTCTCATTGAACTCATGGCAGCCATCAGCGCATCTGCGCCATTCCCCGCAGAAATCGCGTCGCCGCCAGCCTCCTCCGCCATATATGGAGCCTTGTTTGCTGCGTCACAGACCTGAAAGTCCGTTAATTTGGACTGTTTCGGCGGCTCGCTTTTTCCTTTTCCTGGTTTTCCAGCCTTAGGCTTCGCCGACATATCCTCGCCCAAATGCTGGGATACGTTCTGTCCCAAATGAGAGAGTTATTTGCCGATTTTTTTCTCCAGGAGCAGAGCAGAGCGAGACACGTCCGTCCTACGTGGCAGCCATAACCGGAAGTCCCCTTCAACACATTTTAATTTATTTTTTATTTATTCCATGTGTATGCGGCCGCTGTCACGCACTTTTGCAGCTTTAGTAATGTTTTTTCAGACAAAATTAAGAAACTCTGCAGTAATTTAAACTCAAGAAACAATGGTATGATACACTATAATGTTTCCTATTAGCGACAAGTTAACATCGTCATCTAGCAGTTGTTATAATTAGAGACAGACGGTGTTGAAGTTACTTACCTCCAATTAAAATGAGGTTAGAGGACTACCCTGTCTGACGCAGCACGGTGGGAAACAGTCCCACATCCCTGGCAAACAGAAGCAGCGGCTATATGACCAAAACATTAGCTTGCAGTGAGCGGCTGTGCTAGCCAGCGGAACCCTCACACCTGGCTCACTGCGGGGGAGAGGCGGCACGGTGATAAGTAGAAACTGAGTTTTTTACATCTCGATATAAATGGTACAGTTTTATATACAAAGGTAGACGTTTTTATTGCGTCACCGATACTGTATATATCCTTACATCGCACAGCCCTATCCCCAACTGTGCCAGACTTATTATTATTTGCTCTTATTTAATTCCAGGGTTATGTTGAAATGATTCCTTGTGTTTTCCTTGTCTAGTTCCTCTCCCTTGGTCTTAGGTTTGTTTTGAAAGTACTTCCTGTTTTGCTTTGGTCTAGCTAGTGGAGAAGTGCCTCATGTGGTCTAACTGCGTAGTTAGCTTCTCTTCTTCCTTTATTAATTTTCTGTGACATTCTGGTCAGTCACTGCAACAGATACTGGAGTCAGTGTGTCTTGGCCTGTCCTCGCTACTGATAATACCTTTATCTGCCAAGAATGTGCCGCTAGTCCAGCAGAAGCTAGCGGTACTCAAATACTTTGCAAACAGTTTCATAAAATCGTTAGAGGAATCTGATCAGACCTAAATGAAACAGTCATTGTCGCCTCCGACAGACTGCTATGATGATGATGATGAGCTCAGTTTTATTTTGAAATGCATTTTCCTGTTATTTCTTGGTTAAGATCTTACTGTTATGATCTTACTGCATTAGTGGCTTGTAAATATGGATGTCACCAACTGCAAAACAAATCTACCTACGGGTACAAATAAAGTAACCCGAACCTGAACCTGAACCCATGTCGCCCGTCTGGTGATTGTCTGCTCCCCTTTAACTTCAGTCTTGTCTCTCTACTCCTTGTGGTGACATTACATGTACTACATGTCACGGATTATTCTGCTCCTTGCATTTTCCATGGTTCCTGGGTATTCAAGGTTTGTTTATGTTCGGTTTTCTGTTTGTTTATTTTTCTTGTTGTTAAGTGTGGGCTAGTTTGTTTCCAGCCCCCGTGTTGCTCTTAGTTTTATTTAAGTTACTTTGCTGGTTCCTGGCATTTTGCCACAGCCTTGTTTGTTATTATCTTAATAAATCATTGTGAACTGGAATGGCCTGCATCTTGGGTCCTCTTTGCCCACTCCACAAATCACAACAGAAACGCCAACGCATATTTGGTGCATCCAGGGGTGAAAGCAGTGTTTAAATTCGTCCAGCTCTCTCCTTGAAGTCATAAATCCCTTAAGGATCTTTCAATATCTTAATATTTGTATGGGGTAGAAAGTAGGGGGTAGAGGGAAAAATTGATACAGTGTAATACTGCAGTACTTTGTGGTGGTGATACTGTATTGATTCAGAGACACCAGTGTCTGGATACTTTATTAAAGATTATTAATAAATGTTGTAAATAGAAACTCAACTGTTTAGGTACCAGAGTATAAAAGTAATTTCACTTTTCAGTCCACCAGATGGTGCTAAATTCTCACTGTTGGTTTAGGTCAGCACAGCAAAGGAGTGACGCCTGAGATCTCGGCATAGAAAAGACAAAGATCGGGATGGTAAATGCTTTATATGATATAGGAGCTGATCTAATGATTAAAAGGTGTGCTTTTCCTGCCCTTCCCTTTAATGAACACAGGCACCTGATAAAAGTTAACAATGATCATGATGGCTTGTTTAGAAGATGGTTTTTGTGCTGGCCAAAGGCCGAGCGTGTGAGCAAAATGCATGTGATAGTACACTGCTTGGCATCAAGCCAGGCATTAATTACAGTTGATTCCCAGTCACTTATTTTAGAAGGAAGATATGATAGAACAAATGGACTGAACAAACGAGCTGACTTTAAATTATTCACCCCTAGTTAAATTTAGCTAGGGGGCAGTGGTGGTCTAGTGGTTAGGGATGTGGACTGGATCTGGGTGGGAGAGATCACACAGCAGTGTTTTCCCCACCCTCCTTAACCCCACTGTGGTGCCCTTGAGCAAGGTCATTAACTCCAAGTGGTCCAGTCGAGCTGCTCAGTGGCCACAGGTCAGTCTGTGGCTGTACTGGGCAGCTTCCAGGTGTGAATGTGTAACTGTGTGAGTGTGAACAGTGTCCTTGAAAAAGCGAGGTTGCCTCAGTGGAACTCCCCTCGATATATAAAGGTTAAATAAAAATACTAGGAAAAAAAAGCCAAGGCTCCTTCTCTCCCTCTCTTTGTCCATCCATCTGTTCATAACTCCCTGCCTTCATCCCTCTGTACAATGCAAAATAGGGCCTTGGTGAAGGCATGTGCTCATGGATCACCTCCAAAATGTAAAGGGTTGGTATGTAGCCCAAAAGCCACCTCTGGTCAAAATTTCATCAAACTCTGTCCAATAGTTTTTGAATAATCTTGCTAACACATTAGGGATGAGAAGATAGAGCCTTGGTGGAGATATGCACTCTCAGATCATCAGCAAAATCTAATGGTTTCACCCTTAGACTAAGGGCCACCTTTGGTGAAAATTTCATCCAAAGTCATCCCTTAGTTTTTGCGTAATCCTGCTAACAGACAAACAGACAAACAAACACCAACAAAAACACAACTTCCTTGGAGGAGGGGAAAATTAAGTGAGGTTTTACACAGTACATACAGATGCGTGCCCATGATTATAAAATGTGCCACTGAAGCATTAACAATAAACTTGTGATGAAAGACCTGCCTTCTGCAGATCAAAAACACCATTGACAGGAACAGCAATGTGCCGAGATTGCACCGTTGCCACACCTCTTTAAAAAAAAAGTTTCCTCCTTCCAGTGTAAAGCGGGTGCACGGTCTACAGATAAGTACTGTAGACACCGTGAAGCAAAGCGTGAAAACCAGAGGTGCACCTTAGACTGTTGTAATGGGACCCTTATGTACAAAGACTGCACCTTTCCATAAGAAATTGTGTATTTTGAGGAATTTTTCATACATACTCATTCTGAGTGGGCTTTGGCAGGCGCTACTCTCCCCTCTTTTGACAGGGTATCACCACTGAATCTTTTAATGGTATCGAGTACCAGATTGCTTTCACCCTCAGGGTGGACCATAAAACAAGATCTGACTAAGATTTGGGGTTTGGTATTTAGACTATGAGCACAATACAATGTCACAAGTGCATGAAACTATTTTTTTTTAATGAGCAAGATAGTCACTAGGTGGTATATTCATGCAACAGCCCAAATTCGAGCAATTACTTTACAGCTCTAAAGCAGACATTCATCCATTGCCTTTCAATATTGCATCCATTGTACAAAATGCCACAGCTAACCATGTTTCTGAATTATTGCAGCTTTGTGCATCTCCCTTCGCGTTTTTGACATCTCTCCAACATTCCCTGCAGTATTTGAACCGCTTCACATCTTTTCTTCTGTTGATGGTCAGTTCAACCTCTGGCTACAACACCGCATGCCGACAGAAAAAAATGTCCCAGTCTCTTGCTTTATTCATTGAGACTAGAAAACTCAGTCGCCGGGGTTGTAAACAACGTAAATTTATTGAGATGTTAGCCCGAGCAGAGCCAATACATGTAATCCCTGCCAGTAATGACACCATGGGAGCTGAAGCACTCTAACAAATGCAGAAAATATCAAAAATGAGAAGCAGCGAGGGATGCTGAGATGCACCTCGATTCTATACGGCGGAGAGGGGAGAATGGGCTCCAGCCGCCCGCCGCTAATGGCTAATGTTTTGGCCTCCCGCTGAGAGCTCTGCGACTGCATTCGATTTCACAGCATCAGCTGTGTGCCAGTATCAAACAGCAGACAGCAGATAACTGGGGCAGGTCAAAGACACATATCGCTGAACCACTGTTCTCTTCTGAACACAGAGGACCGGCCAGACAGCAGCCAATGCAGACCAAAAGAGCCTCTTGACTTGTCGCCTCACCCAGAAGAGGGAAGAACAAACATTTTCCACCCGCTCACAGGGCCTCGTTTCTAGCCTGCCGCCTTAGGCCATGTTTCACTGAGCTAAAGTGAGCAAACAAGATAGTTGAAGGGAGCGTGGGAAAACACTAACAGCAGACAGTGGGGGGGGGGGGGGGATTAGCGACACAGCGATATGTAACATCAGACTGAAAACTGACACACAGCTGAATAATGCTCCTGCAGCCTAAACATTAGCTTGGGGTCTTATGTTTCTGTTGACTCAATAAGATATAATCAAACAATCAAATTTTATTTGTCTAGCACCTTTTGTACAAATTAACGCAATTCAAGGTGCTTCACAGATCACTGACAAAGAAGAAGAAGCCAAATTTATTGTCATTCAATCCATACAGCCAATCATGTACAGTAGAACAAAATTACATTTCTCCTCTCTACAATGTTAATCACATGTAGAATCAGAGGGGTCTCTGCCATGCAAGGTGCCGCCAGAAACAACTTCTCCTTCTTCCATTCTATTACGCTGAGCACCAAGCTAGAAGGTGGGAAGTACCATTTTTTTATATGGTCTTTGGTATGACCTGGCTGGGGCTTGAACCCACGACCTCCTGGCTGTGGGGCGGATGTTCTAGTCGTAGTAGTGACAAAAAGGTAGAGTATTAAATGTACTCTGCAATAACTCTGCACAGTAGAGATCATCCCCTCCAGTACACCATCCATCCATCCATCTTCTACCGCTTTTCCGGAGGTCCGGGTCGCGGAGGCAGCAGTTCAAGCAGAGAAGCCCAGACTTCCCTCTCCCCAGCCACCTGCTCCAGCTCTTCAGAGGGGATACCAAGGCGTTCCCAGACTAGCTGGGAGACATAGTCTCTCCACCGAGTCCTGGGTCTGCCCCGGGGTCTCCTCCCAGTGGGACGTGCCTGAAACACCTCAAGTGGGAGGCGTCCAGGAGGCATCCTAATCAGATGCCCATACCACCTCAACTGACTCCTTTCAATGTGGAGGAGCAGCGGTTCTACTCTGAGCCTCTCCCGGATGACTGAGCTCCTCACCCTATCTCTGAGGGTGAGTCCAGCAATCCTACGGAGAAAGCTCATTTCAGCCGCTTGTATCCGCGATCTCGTTCTTTCGGTCATTACCCAAAGCTCGTGACCATAGGTGAGAGTAGGAACGTAGATTGACTGGTAAATTGACAGCTTTGCCTTAGAACTAAGCTCCCTCTTCACCACAACAGACCGGTACAACGTCCGCATCACTGCAGATGCTGCTCCAATCCGTCTGTCGATCTCTCGCTCCATTTTCCCCTCACTCGTGAACAAGACCCCAAGATACTTAAACTCCTCCACTTGGGGCAGGAGCCTGTCCCCAACCCGGAGAGGACAATCCACCTTTTTCCGGCTGAGGACCATGGACTCGGACTTGGAGGTGCTGATTCTCATCCCAGCCGCTTCACACTCAGCGGCAAACCGTCCCAGCAAGAGTTGTAGGTCATTGCTGGATGAAGCCAACAGGACAACATCATCTGCAAACAACAGAGATGAGATCCTGTGGTCACCAAGCATGACACCCTCCATTCCCTGGCTGCGCCTAGAAATCCTGTCCATAAAAATTATGAACAGGACCGGTGACAAAGGGCAGCCCTGGCGGAGTCCAACTCTCACTGGGAATGACTCCGACCGAGTGTTGGCGATACGAACTAAACTCTCACAACGGTCGTACAGAGACCGAATAGCTCGTAACAACAAGCCCGATACCCCATACTCCTGAAGCACCCCCCACAAAAATCCACGAGGGACGCGGTCAAATGCCTTCTCCAAGTCCACAAAACACATGTAAACTGGTTGGGCAAACTCCCACGAACCCTCAAGAATTCTCGAGAGGGTAAAGAGCTGGTCCGATGTGCCACGGCCAGGACGAAAACCACATTGCTCCTCCTGAATCCGAGGTTCGACCAACGGCCGGACTCTCCTCTCCAGTACCTTGGCATAGACCTTCCCAGGGAGGCTGAGGAGTGTGATCCCTCTAAAGTTGGAGCACACCCTCCGGTCCCCTTTTTTGAAGAGAGGAACCACCACCCCGGTTTGCCATGCCAAAGGCACTGCCCCCGACCTCCACGCAATGTTGCAGAGGCGTGTCAACCATGACAACCCAACAACATCCAGGGCCTTGAGGTACTCGGGGCGAATCTCGTCCACCCCTGGGGCCCGGCCACCAAGGAGATTTTTAACCACCTTGGCGACCTCAGCCCCTGTGATAGGCGAGTCATCCCCCTTGTCCCCAAACCCTGCTTCCTCTGTGGAAGGCGTATCAGTGGGATTGAGGAGATCCTCGAAGTATTCCTTCCACCGCCCGACGATATCCCCAGTTGAAGTCAACAGTGTCCCATCCGCACCATACACAGTGTGGACGGGGAGCTGCTTTCCCCTCCTGAGCCCCCTCCAGTACACAACTAAGACAATTACAATTATTATTGTGGGGGGCAACAACACTGTTGATTCAAATGTGAAATATACTGTCTTTGTCCGTATTTATATATCCTGGCGGATAATTTATCTAACTGAAATGCTGTTGATACCATCTAGCTGCAATGCTTCTGCACTGTGTACATACTGTATGTAGATTCATTTACTGCTTTGGCTAACCAGTTCTTATCTTATTATCCTATTTACTATTGCTCTGAGTGCTGCTATCCCTTTGCTGCTTCAATCCTGGAATTTCCCCATTGTGGGACTAATAAAAGCTTATCTTGTCGTATCTTATGTCCACTCCTCCCTTTTTTACTTTCTTTAGGTCAGCGTGAGAGGGATAACCATATCACTTCCAGGTCAGTGGGTGTCACACTCACTCATGTCCCACTATAATACACTCCTGATCAAAATCTTAAGATGGGGTAAAAAATTACAAGTATTTGCTTTCCGTGCTGGTGGATCGGAAACCAGGTAAGTAGAGCTTCAAAATGCACAAAGAACAAACAGTACCATAGCCCAAAAAAACCTCAAAAACAGAACAAAGTGTCAAAAAAATTACTCACTAGTGAGGAGCCCCACCGTTCTTGTTGATCACTTTAAAAAATTCATTTAGTCATGCTTGATGCAAGTGTTTCCAGTGAGGCTGGTGGGAACGTTGCTGCAAGTAGTGAAGATGGCTTCATGAAGGATCATCCGCGGTCTGGAACTGATGTCTGTTTCTGTTAACCTCCCTTGCCATCCATCCCCAAACATTCTCAGTGGGATTTAGATCAGGGGAACAGGCAGGATGGTCCAAAAGAGACACGTTATCCTCCTGGGAGAAGTCCCTTGTCAGGCGGGTGTTGTCCTGTTGAAAGACCCAGTCATTACCGCACAGGCGAGGGCCCTCAGACAAGAGGGATGTCCACTGCAACATCTCCACATAGCCGCCACCATTTGACACCCCTGCACAACCTGCAGCGCCACTGTTCCATTGTAGGAGAAAAGAAGCCCAGCTCAAGGTGGCCGAAATATCTCCAGGGGGATCTCCTTGTCATGCCAGTGATGCTGGAAACCATCAGGACCGTCCAGGTTAAATTTTTTTCTCGTCAGAGAGTAAAACTTTCTTCCACCTTTCAGTGTCCCATGTTTGGTGCTACTTTGGCAAGTTTGTGGCGTGGGAGAAGACGTGGCCGTTGAAGACATTTTTGTTCTTTAAAATCTTCTTTTGTAGATGCCATCTTATGATTATTGGACTGCAGTCAGAATCAGTGAGGGCCTTAAGTTGGGTCGAGGATCGGCCTGTGTCATCACAAACAGCCTGTGGGATCCTCCAACTCAGGTCTTTTGGACCATCCTGCACATTCTCCTGTTCTAAATCCCTTTGAGAAGGTTTGGGGACTGATGGCAAGGGAAGTATACAAAAACACACACCACTTCCAGACCGTGGACGCCCTTCATGAAGCCATCTTCACCACATGGAGCAATGTTCCCACCACCCTCATGGAAACACTCGTATCAAGCATGTCTAAATGTATTTTTGATCCGTTGCATCTGCAACGGACTGCATCCGGAGTCAGTGTGGACCCTGGGCTATTCTCTGCACCATGGTGAATGGAGGCACCAGAGTACATCAACAAGTGATCAAGAACTCGCCCAGCATTTTGAAAGTGGATGTTTGGCCACATTCTGGATTTTGTGGACTCGGTGGGAAACATAAGCTGGACAAGGCACACGACAAGGATGTTCTGTGCACAGCAGAGCGTGAAAGGGGCACCGCAGACCCCGCTGTGAGGGGTGCCGGCCACTCCGCAGCAGCACCCACAGTGGCGGATCTCCAGCCCCATTTATCACATATGACTGAAGAGAAGCCATGCTTTTATATAACCTTACTGCCTAAGCACTTTCTGAATGAAGAGTTCACTTTAGGCTTATTCTGTTAATTGATGAGAAGGTAGTCATGTAGTAAAGCTAAGAAAATTGATTTATAACTCGATCCACATGGCAATTTGTTTTTCTCCATTTATAAATAACAGAAATAAAGACCAAAGTCTAGAAAAGGCATTACATAGAAAAAAATAAAAACATTTAAGATGCAGCATAAAGATACAACAGGAATCGTTTTGCATTCAAATCATTAAAGCCTGAACCGTAATCAAATCTAATCGTGAGACCACTGATGATTCACACCTCTACTGTGAACATTTCTAAAGAAAGTGCACACTTTCACTGTGCATGGTGAAGCCCATACGACCTCTAAGTACCACTGCTTTTCCAGCTGAAATGAAAAATAGGGGGCGAGTTGGGGCAAATGTGTGTGGACTGCAGAAACACTTTTTAGAGTAAAATATACAAACCTATTACAAAGTGGGAACACAGAGAGACACAGACAGAGACCCACGGTGACCATAATACTCCACCGTGCCCTCCTGGGATAGAGGACACTTCTGAATGGATTGTAACCACCAGAAAAGATGTGCTATAAAAAACTATGGGATATGGGTATATGGGAGCATGACCAAAAAAAAAATAAAACAAAACAAACATATATTTTCAATCATGAATGCAGTCCAGGATTCATGGTTGCAGACATAAGAGTAAATCCAGAGGGGTACATGGGGGACATTTCCCCCCAACCAGGAAAAACAAAAAATTGCTCCCCCTTCCTAATATCATCATAAACCTTTACTATCATCTGACATAAGACTTTTAAAGTAGAACTGAACTGAACGGCATTGAACGGCACTGGGTGATAGTACATACAATTATAAAGATAATTTATCATTGGCACCCCCTCCACAAATCCCGGAATCTTGGAGAAAATTGCGATTTTGAATTTCCCGCCCTGAAAAATCAGACAAATCCGCCGAAGCGCAGCCGGAGTTCCGCGTGACGTCACGAGTGTGACCCAGTCCTCATGTTTACCATTGCGAGCACGTCGACACTGGTTGTTTTTGGTGCATTTTGTCGTGATAGTCGACTACAAAACACTTCCAACACCTGGGAAGATCTGTTCAGTGGCCAAGGAAAGCTGTCATGGCGACGAAAGAAAAGAAAGGGGGAGGAAAAGCGACCGGGAAGCGATGCGTTTCTAGATATACAGTGATCCCTCACTTATCGCGTTTAATGGGGACCAGAACCGACCGCGAAAAGTGAAAAACCGCGAAGTAGCGTCACACCCCCCCCCCAAGGGCGTCACAAGCACTATTTTGCACAAAAAGGCACAAGAGAACAGCGAAAAGTGCCACTAAGCAACACGAGCGATAAAAAACAATGAATGCGGTCTTCCTTTGCTGGGTAAAACGTCTTGGCCAATCAGCTTGCGAGGTAAAACGTCTCGGCCAATCAGCTTGCGAGATTCCCGAGCGGTGAAGAGGTGGGCGGAGAGGAGTGGAGCGGTGGTCAGAGAGGTAGATTTTGAGTTGTGCGGGCTCTCCGTGTTGATACCTGATGTTCTAATGAGAAGGCAGGGAGACTACATTAGAACATCAGGTATCAACACGGAGAGCCCGCTCTCCCCGGCTCCCCAGCCCGCTCGGGAATCTCGCAAGCTGATTGGCCGAGACGTTTTACCTCGCAAGCTGATTGGCCGAGACGTTTTACCCAGCTTCGCTCCCTGCTGAGCGCCTATACCCAGCGAAGGAAGACCGCATTCATTGTTCTTTATCGCTCGTGTTGCTTAGTGGCACTTTTCGCTGTTCTCTTGTGCCTTTTTGTGCAAAATAGTGCTTGTGACGCCCTTGGGGGGGAGGGGGGTGATGCTACTTCGCGGTTTTTCACTTTTCGCGGTCGGTTCTGGTCCCCATTAAACGCGATAAGTGAGGGATCACTGTAATAAGTTGGAAAAATGCTGATGGTTTTTTTTCCCCTTTCTTTTTTATTGTTAATTTTCCTTATCCTGACACCCCAAACATGCCAAAGTAAAGACTCACCATTCTGTATTCAATAAGCGACTCTCCTCCCCATCACTGCTGCGGTCTGAGTCGGTGCTGGAATCCCCCGAAAATTCTGGCTCTAATCTGTACGGTTCGATGCCTCCCTCGCTCTCTTCCTGTTCACTTGACACTCCTGCATCCTCCTCTGTCTTGTCACCGATCCTGAATGCCTCTTCACTCTGAAAACTCTGGTGTTCTTGACTGCTGGAACTGCTATCATCTGCCATTGTTGTTTTGATAAGGGTCACACTTGTGACGTCACGCAGTGTCGTCTGCACTACTTCCGGTTTGTTTGGCACTGCCAGCCAGAGGCAAAAGTTTATCGGCTTATAGCTTGGCCATCGCACGGCCTAAAAATTTCTTTTATGTGTTGAAAAATACAATAGGTAATAAGGAATTAATCTGCTATTCTACTTTTTTGGCAAAAAGGTGAGTTCAGTTCTACTTTAAGCACCAATGCTAAATGCAAAAAAAGCTTGCAAATTTACAAAATGTTTTATTTACTGTACATTTTTTTTGTATAAATATGCAACTTTTTCTCAGAAATTTGAAATGTTTTTCGTAAATGAAATGTTTTTCGTAAATTTGCAACCGTTTTTCTTGTACATCTGCAGCTTTCTTTCTCAAATTTGCAAGTTTTTTTCGTTTAAATTTGCACCTTTTTACTGGTAAATTTGCTACCATTTTCCAAATAAATTAGCTATTTTTTTCCACATAAATTTGCTACTTTTTCTAAAAAATGTGCTACTTTTTAATAAATTTGCAACTTTTTTTCTTGGAAACATGTAGCTTTTTTCCTCATGAATTTGCTATTTATTCCTCTATTTTTTAATCATAACTCTGCAACTTTTTTGTTGTAAATTTATGACTTTTTCTTTTAAGTTTGCAACATTCCGATGAATGCTGGTTAAGTTTGAATTGTATGCAATGCCCTAAATTGTCTCTTAATCTAGACAACAACTTGAGCTTGTTTTGATAAAGTTTTTATTTTAAGAAAAACAAAATGAAGACTTTGGAGTGGCCTAGTCAAAGTCCTGACCTGAATCCGATTGAGATGATGTGGCATGACCTTAAAAAGGCAGTTAATGCTTGAAAACCCTCCAGTGTGGCTGAATTACAACAATTCTGCAAAGATGAGTGGGCCAAAATTCCTCCACAGTGCTGTAAAAGAATCATTGCCAGTTATCACAAATGCTTGATTGCAGTTGTTGCTGCTAAGGGTGGGCCAACCAGTTATTAGGTTTAGGGGCAATCATTTTTTCTCACAGGGCCATGTAGGTTTGGATTTTTGTTTCCAATTAATAATAAACACCTTCATTTAAAAACTGCATTTTGTGTTTACTTGTGTTATCTTTGTCTAATATTCAAATTTGTTTGATGAGCTGAAATATTTAAGTGTGACAAACATGCAAAAACATGAGAAATCAGGAAGGGGCAAACACTTTTTCACACCACTGTATATTGAAAAGTTAAAAACTGGTCTATGTCAGTAAGTATTGGGATCATCAAAGAAAATGGAGGCAGGGGATAATGCACTCGCCTCAGAGTGCCCTTGTTGTAATTGGGAAGAGTTCAAACCCTTTAAGCCATTCTGAGGTGGATTTGCTGGTGTTTTTTGGATCATTGTCCTGCTGCAGAACCCAAGTGCACTTCAGCTTGAAGTCATAAACAATGGCTGGACATTCTCCTTCAGGATTTTTTGGTAAACAGCAGAATTCATGGTTCAATTTACCACAGCAAGTCTTCCAGGTCCTGAAGCAGCAAAACAGTCCCAGACCATCACACTACCACCACCATATTTTACTGTTGGTATGATGTTCCTTCTCTGAAATGCTATGTTACTTTTGCACCAGATGTAATGGGACACACACCTTCCAAAATGTTCAACTTTTGTCTCGTCAGTCCACAGAGTATTTTCCCAGAAGTCTTGGGGATCATCAAGATGTTTTCTAGCAAAACTGAGATGAGCTTTTATGTTCATTTCGCTCAGCAGTGGTTTTTGTCTTGGAACTCTGCCATGCAGGCCATTTTTGCCCGGTCTCTTTCTTATGATGGAGTCTGAACACTGACCTTAACTGAGGCAAGTGAATCCTGCAAATCTTTGGATGTTGTTGTTGGGTCTTTTGTGACCTCTTGGATGAGTCGTTGCTGTGCTCTTGGGGTAATTTTGGTCGGCCGACCACTACTGGGAAGGTTCACCACTGTTCCATGTTTTCATTATTTGTGGATAATAGCTCTCACTGTGGTTTGCTGGAGTCCCAAAGCTTTAGAAATAGCTTTATAACCTTTTCCAGACTGATAGATCTCAATTACTTTGTTTCTCATTTGCTCCTTAATTTCTATTGAATGTCTAGCTTTTGAGGATCTTTTGGATCTTCACTTTGTCAGGCAGGTCCTATTTAAGTGATTTCTTGATTGAGAACAGGTGTGGCAGTAATCAGGCCTGGGTGTGGCAAGAGAAATTGAACTCAGCTTTCCAAAGATGTGATAAACCACAGTTATTAATTTATGTTTTAACGGGGGTGGAGGTGGTGGGGGATCACTTTTTCACACAGGGCCATGTAGTTTTGGTTTTATTTTACCCTTAATAATAAACACCTTTATTTAAAAACTGCATTTTGTGATTACTTGTGTTATCTTTGTCTAATATTTAAATTTGTTCAATGATCTGAAACATTTAAATGTGACAAACATACAAAAAAATGAGAAATCAGGAAGGGGGCAAACACTTTTTTCACACCACTGTAATTACTGTGGCAGAACCAAATTATGAGAAACCCATCATCCACGAATATACAACAAAGTAAATAAACCATAGTTGTAGGTCAGGATATTAAGGTGAACTTATGTAGCAAGTATGGTGACCCTAGAGAGCTTTACACATTCTATAGTAAGAGATCATATGGAGTGCCAACCTTGACCTTTGACCTTTTAAACCCAAACCTGTAGTCAGAGGTTATCGTCTCAGAGTCTACCAGGTTTGGTGACCCTAGCTTTCTTTGTTGTTGAATTATAGTTTATAAGGCATTTTGATGTTGACCTTTGAAATTGCGATCCCAAAACCATAGTCACACTTCAGGGTTACAGGGTGAACCTGTGTACCAAGTTTGGTAGCCCTCGTACAGTAATAAAGCATAGGGAATGTTAACCTTGACCTTTGACCTTATGACCACAAACCCATAGTCACAGGTCAGGATCCCAAAGTGATCCTGTATACCAGGTTTGGTGGCCCTACGTTTACTCGTTTTATAGTAATACTAAATGTAGCATTTACCGTTTACCAAAGTGCAACTGCAATGTTAACTACAGTATGAACTTTGGCCCCTTGATACCAAACCCATAGTTAGATGAGGGTGTAAGTCACCCAAGATGTGTATTAGATACAACTTCTGTATCAATTTGCATAAGCCTACATCATTTCTTTCAGTAGTTATTGTGTTTAGAAGACATAGGGAAAAACTTGAACTTTGACCTCAAGGTCATCTGATGAGAGTGAAATTGCAATATGCGCATCATCAGAGTATATCAAACCATGGTATCAAGTTTCAAAACAATCGGAACAAAACTGTGGGAGGAGTTGATTTCACAAGACAGTTACTATCTATGAAGTGAGGTGAAACAGGAGGTCATAGGTCAGGGCTACAATTCCCACAAAATCATCCAATCAGAACCAAATTGCAATATGCTCATGCTCAGTGCATATGAAACCATGGCACTGAGTTTAAAAACAATCGGACCAAAACTGTACAAGGAGTTAATTTTACAAAAGTGGGACAGACGGACCTTTTTGGGTTCTCGCCCAAAGATGCTGGGATAGGCTCCAATTCCACCCCCACCCCCCCGCGCGACCCGAAAAGGATTAAGCAGAAGAAGATGGATGGATGAGACAGACAGATGGACGGACTGACCCATAACATAATCCCCCCTAGGTCTTTGCCCAAAGGGCTTTTCAACCGACGGGGGATAAAAATGGGGGCCCCTAAACACAATCTTGAATAAGGCCCCGACTACCAGTAGCGTTCCCCTCAATCTTTACTCTGGAGAAAATGTTCTGTTTATTGCCCCCTTAGTGGTCATGGTCACATGAACTATCTGGCCAAGGTTGTAGAAACATTGACTACATAGAATTTCGCCAGTTAAATGTTAATGCATGCAGACTTACTTAATTGCCTTTTCATCATTTTTTCCCCCTGTTTCTCTTATAGTAACTTTAATTAGAGCTGCAAATAAAGATAATTGGCTTGCACACCTGATCTAAAAATAAATGCTCCGTGCATGGTGTCTGCTGGGTCGTCCAAGCCAGCTTATTGCCCGGCGAAAGAAAGCAGATTACTGTGATCACCCTCACAAGCAGGGCAGTCCTCTAAATGTGTGGCACACCCTGGAGGTTCCATGAAATTGGAGACCAATAGGTTAGAGGAAGATCAGTTCACAGGCTGAGCCTGGCGGACTGGCATATACCGAATACTTCCATGGTACCATGATTTTCTTTACATGAATTAGTTTTTGGAGTTGAAAGCTGCCTTACAACATAACAGCTTCTCTTTCAGTTGTTCTCAAGAGCACCTTGAGAGTATTTTTCACCCCACCCTACCCTGCCAAAAAAAAGAAAAAAATTCAGAAATTCCTTGCATGTGACATACTTGCAGTCACACATCTCTAATCCCAATAGCCCTGACAGAGAAAACACACAAACACACACACAGGAGCACAACTTGAGAACTGTATTCAAGGTCAAGAAATACAGCAATTTAAGAACTTATTCAGGCAGGAAGACAAAATGCAAAAAGAGAATTCGATTTTTTTTAAAAAGCGGAGCAAACCCTCAAGATGCACTCATTTCTTACTGATCTTACTGATGAAATTCCCAAACACTCAACATCAATGCGTGGGCTTTCACAGATATTTTCTCCCCCACCAAGTTAACCTAAACACACATTCAAACACCTGCAGGAATACAACTTTGATCATGTTGCATAACCCCACGATGGTCGGTGGAAAACAACCTCCCTGATCATCTATTAATCATGAGTGCGTTCTATAGATGGCGCATTCCTCAACTCGTCTTTCCGTCAAATTGAGATCTGAAGCCCTGGGAATCGGCTCCTCTCTTCTTTTGGCCTAAAAATGATGACGGTGAGAGGAGCTTAGCTTTCATCAGATGGTACAACTGCCTGAGTACCATTTTAAATGAAGGTCTGGGATGTGAAAGCAAGACTCGTGGTTGTCAAATATACTTGTACCCAAGAATGTGAAGTAAATTTTATGTACACAACAGGGATAATAAAGAAATGCACTGAAGCGTCAACTCCCATGCATATACAAATGCAAAAAAACAAAACAAAAACAAATGCTCCAACTCCTCATTTCAATCCGTTTCCAACACTTGTGGGTAATTAAAAGCAAAAAGCAGCAGGTTTTTAAACACAGATTAGGCCTGAAGGTAATTAGGTCCGTCGCAGTAATGACTCCCACTGAGTCACAAAAGCGGGATGGTGTGTCAGTCAACACCCCCACCCCCACCCCCACCACCACCACCATTTCTCCAAAAAGTCAACAGCAACTCGTCCTTCCAGTACACAACCCTTCAAACACCATCTGTCCTAACCCCCAAGCTTTTCGCTAACTTGAGCCTCAAGGACTTCCGGTTATGGCTGCCACGTAGGACGGACGTGTCTCGCTCTGCTCTGCTCCTGGAGAAAAAAATCGGCAAATAACTCTCTCATTTGGGACAGAACGTATCCCAGCATTTGGGCGAGGATATGTCGGCGAAGCCTAAGGCTGGAAAACCAGGAAAAGGAAAAAGCGAGCCGCCGAAACAGTCCAAATTAACGGACTTTCAGGTCTGTGACGCAGCAAACAAAACTCCATATATGGCGGAGGAGGCTGGCAACGGTGCGATTTCTGCGGGGAATGGCGCAGATGCGCTGATGGCTGCCATGAGTTCAATGAGAGCGGACTTTTCCTCTAGATTTGATGGGATTATGACAGCGTTGGAAGGAATAAGAAAGGAATTGGGTGACTGTGTAGAACGAACGGCGCAGATGGAGCTCCGTCTCGCTAGTGCTGAAGATGACGTCACCCGTCTTCAATTAAAGGTGCGCACTTTGGAAAAAAAAATAAATCTCTGGAAGATAATATTTTGGATTTGGAATCTCGGTCGAGACAGAATAATTTGAGGCTGGTGGGTCTTCCAGAGGAATCAGAAGGTCGGGACATATGTTCCTTTCTGGAAAAGTGGATTCCGGAGGTGCTGGGCAGCGAGGAGTTGCAATCAGCAGTGGTTCTGGAAAAAGCACATCGTATTGGCCCACGGAGAGATAAGGGACCGCCGAGGACCTTAATTATGAAGTTTCTTAGCAACAGAGACAGGATGAAGATCTTCAACGCTGCACGTGCTAAAGGAGAGATTAAACACCAGGACCAGCAGGTGCGGTTCTACCCAGATTTGGCCACAGGAATCCAGCAATTGAGGAAGCAGTTTGATCCCGTACGTAAGGAGCTGCGCAACCTTGGGATTCGTCATGGTGTAATCTATCCTGCGAGACTGCTGACCACGTATGAGGGCAGAACCCACATCTTCAAGACCCCAGAGGAGGCGCAGGAGTTCATCAAGAAGATCAAAGAAGAAGAAGAGACTGGTGGGAGCTAAGCATGAACAAAATATAAGGTAGAATAATTAAGCATTTGCACAGGCATCTGACTGACTTGAAGTAAATAGTAAGTTTACAAAATATAGATTGTATTATAAATTAAAAAAACAAAACAAAAACAAAACAAACAAAAAAAAAACTATGATGTACAAAGTTGTTAAAAATTTTGGAGTTAAGTTGGAAAGCTACAGAGGAGAGTTAATGTTACGTCATTAAAAGCAGTAGAGTTAGGGTGATTGGGAGGATGAAGAAGGAGTGGCTTAGGCTGTCCCCCGTGGGTGTGGAACGGTCGATGGCTATATCGGGAGACAGAATTTTTCTTTTGATTTTGGGGGGTTTGCCACAAGTGTGGGAAGGGGAAATTTGTTTGTGTGTAGTTTGTAGGATGAATGTTCAACCACTCATGTTTTTGCTTCTCTGTATGAGCATGTTTACACTGCAAGGTAATCCCAAACTCTCTATTGATCATGGACCAAAGTGTTAATCTTAATTTAACTTCATGGAATTGCAGAGGTCTACAAAATTTAAAAAAACTTAAACAAGTTATGAATAAAATAAAGGACATGGGTTCAAGAATTGTGTTTTTACAAGAAACTCATCTGATAGAGGAGGATGTTAAAAGAATTAGGAGTAGATGGCAGGGAAGTGTATTCACCTCTTCATTTTCATCCCGAGCCAGGGGAGTTATGACTCTCATACATAAATCAGTTCCTTTTCAAGTGAAAAATGTAATTGGAGACAAATTTGGAAGATATGTAATCATTCAAGGTTCTTTGCTATTAGAAAATATAAATCTTGTGAACTTATATGGTCCCAATATAGATGATCAGAAGTTCTTTGCTAATTTATTTCTCATCTTATCATCACTTACAGGGCAACATATAATAGCAGGGGATTTTAATTGTACATTGAATCCAGGTGTGGATAGATCAACAGGACTGGATTGTACGCACATTGGATGTAGGATGACTATTAATCATTTTATGAAAGAATTGAGATTGTTAGATATATGGAGAGAAATGAAACCACAAGTTAAAGCCTATTCTTGTTATTCCAGTACCTACAAGACATTCTCACGTATTGATTATTTTTTGATTTCCACAGAATTAAGGTCCAAGATTCAAAACTGCTTTTATGATAACATCGTGATCTCTGATCATGCACCCTGTTGTCTAATATATGTAGATAAAAAATTGACAAAGGAATCAGGTAGATGGCAATTTCAGCATAAATGGCTTCAGGATGAGGAATTTGTCAAGTATATAGAAAAACAGATAGACGAGTTCTTTGACATCAATACTACACAAACATCAGCATGTGTAAAGTGGGAGGCTTTCAAAGCTTTTATTAGGGGACATATTATTAGTTATACAGGATCAAAATCTAAGAAGACTCGAGAGGAGAGAGCTAAATTGGAACATAAAATAAAAAATCTTCAGGAAAAAGTGTATGCAGGAAGTGACCCAAGGTTGGAGAATGAATTACTGATTTTGAGAGCTGAATACGACAAAAAATCAGCGAATAGAGCTGCCTCGAGTCTTCTAAGATTGAAACAATCTTTTTATGAACAAGGTGAAAAATCAGGAAAATTATTAGCATGGCAGATTAAACAATTGGAAATTAAAACACCAATTACCAGTATTATAAGTAACGGACAGGTAGTTATAGATCCTTTAGAAATTAATAGAGCCTTTAGAGATTACTATGAAAAATTATATGATACCAAAAATGAACCTGATTTAACAAAACTAAATGGGTTTTTGAACGAACTATCTATACCGTGTATTCCAAATGAAAACAGGGAGATATTGGAGTCTAAAATTAGTCAAGAAGAAGTTGGGCTAGCCATTGATAATATGAAATCAGGAAAAAGTGCAGGACCAGATGGTCTTCCAGTTGACCTTTATAAAAAATTTAAGAATAAATTAATAAAACCTTTTTTGGAAATGGTTTTAGAAGCATTTCAAAATAATAATTTACCATCATACATAAATAATGCCTTAATTATACTGCTGCCAAAACCAGGTAAGCCCTCTAATAAATGTGAAAATATGAGACCAATAAACTTATTAAACGCCGACCTTAAGATAATCTGTAAAATTTTAGCAAGACGAATACAAGAAATTTTACCAAATATTATTAATCGAGATCAGAATGGCTTTATAAAGGGTAGACAAGGCTTCCATAATGTAAGAAGACTATTTAATATTATTTATTTTAATAAAGAAGCACCGGATACAGCTCTCCTATCATTGGACGCCGAAAAGGCCTTTGATAGAGTTGAATGGCCCTTTCTTTTTGAAGTCCTACAAAGGTTTGGACTTGGAAATAATTTCATAAAATGGGTTCAAATAATATACAATAATGCTACAGCAGAAATCCTAACAAATAACAATATTTCAAAACCAATAAAAATCAATAGAGGATGTCGACAAGGCTGTCCACTTTCACCTTTACTGTTTACTATGGCAATTGAACCTTTAGCGATAGCGATACGTTTACATTCACAAATATATGGAATTAAAGTTGGACCAACAGAACATAAAATCTCCCTGTACGCCGATGATATAATTTTGTTTATGTCGAATCTAAAAAAATCAATTCCAACCTTGTTGAATTTAATAAAGAATTTTGGGGAAATATCAGGATATAAAATAAATAAAACTAAATCTTCAATATTAATGCTAAATGAGACCCAGAGAAATTACCCAGCCCCTGAGGTAAATCAATTCAATGTTGTAAATCAGTTTAAATATTTAGGAATCCAAATTATGCCTAAGCTAGAATCAGTCGCCAGTGTCAACTATGAAGCCTTAATGTCAGATATCAGTGAGTTAACTCAGAGATGGATGTCACTACCAATGTCGATGATCGGGAGAATCAATATACTTAAAAGTAATATTTTACCTAAAATACTTTATTTATTTCAATACATTTTTTTTTTTTTTTTTTTTTTTTTTTTTTTTGTTACTTATTTGTACCCGTAGGTAGATTCGGTTTGCAGTCTGGTGACAAGCCACCGGCTGCTGGTCGCTGCGTGCGCGAGCGCCCTAAACCTACATGTTTTTGGTATGCGGGAGGAAACCGGAGAAATCCCGGAGTAAACCCGCGCAACACGGGGAGAACATGCAAACTCCACACAGCTCACTGTTGGTCGGGGGCTGGAATCGAACCCACGATCCCCGCGATCCCCCGGCCGAGGGTAAAACTGTGCTGCCACAGTGCTAAACCACTGCGCCACCGTGCATCACCACCTTTAGATCTATTCTCAAGAATAAAAAAAAAGTTAGTGGAATTTATATGGAACAACAGGAGGGCTAGATTACGTTTGTCTTTATTATACTCACCATTTGATCGTGGAGGTCTGAAATGTCCAAATTTTATGTTGTATTATTGGTCGGCACAACTGAGGTCTATGACATATTATTTTTCATCAAATGATCTCCCTCACTGGACTGAAATGGAATCATACAATTTACCTTTACCTCTTCCCATATTCATATACTCAGATTCGGCAAAAAAATTACAAAAACAAGTTAAAAATCCATTTGTAAAGCATATGATCAAAATATGGTGTGAAGCTAAAAACTATTTAAAAGAACCACAGTTATTGTCACAATTTAGTCCAATATGGGGTAATCAATATTTTAAACCAGGGAGAGCGGACGCTGTATTTAAAGTATGGAATTTAAAAGGGATACAAAAGATTCAGGATTTATATTTGCCATGTGCAGACAACATAATGTCTTTTGAAGAGCTGAGGATCAAATTTAATCTCAATAGAACACATTTTTTTAAATATCTTCAACTTAGAAACTTTATTCGATCAAATCAAAATAAAGCTCTCACTCGACCTATTTATTCATCCTTGGAAAAAATGATGATGAAAGATAGTAAAAGAAAGGGTATTATTTCAGAGTTTTATAACTCATTGACACTATCTTCAAGTGAAAATTCACTGAAAAGATTAAACTACTGGAAAGAAGATCTGCAAATTGAAATTTCAGAGGAACAATGGGAATTGGCTTGTACGGAAGCTCAAACCAAATCAATAAATGCACGCCTTAAATTGATACATTTCAAATGGTTAATGCGGATGTATGTTACACCAGAGGAGTTAAATAGATATAACAAAAATATACCAGATACATGCACAAAATGCATGGAAAGTAAAGGAACCCTATTTCATTGTTTATGGGAATGTAGATTAATAAGAATGTTTTGGGAAGAGGTGAGGGTAACAATTGAAAAAATAATCTCAAAACAAATCATATTGAATCCTAAACTGTTTTTGTTGGGTCTGTACCCAGAAAAGCATAATTTTAATAAAAGTGAAAGAACATTCATAGACCTCAGTTTGCTTAATGCCAAAAAATGTATTGCACTATTATGGAAAAAGACTCATAGACCAGATGTGACTCAGTGGTTAAGACAGATGTTAACAAACCTTCCATTAGAAAGAATAACATATATACTAAAATCAAAGGAAATTGTGTTTGAGAATATATGGAGACCTTTTATTGATTATGTAAAAAATTTAAACATAACTCTTGAAGAAGAAGGTGAATGATGTGTGTGGACCTTGTAAATTCCAAACTGGTGAACATAATATGTATACTTATGTATTGGATTGTCTAGACTAAACAGAGGAGCATTGTTGAAGACTTGATTTTGTTGGTGGTTGTTGGTGTTTTTAGTGCATTTTTTTTTTTTTTGTAGTACTTTAGTGTTAGTGTTTGATTGTTTGTATCATGTTTGTTAAAAAAAAAAAAAAGGTTCAATAAAGATATTGTGGAAAAAAAAAAACTTGAGCCTCAAAACACGCCACTCCTTGCAGAAAAGGCTTGGCAAGACAAAGCTTGGCAAAAATGAAAGCGGGAATTGGATTAGCCTTTATTGTCTCCCGGAGGAGAAATTCATCTTGGACTTTGGAGAGAGAGCACAGTTGAGTTAGTGGCACACGTGTGCTATGAAACAACAGCTTACAGGCAGTCGCGTTTGGATTTATGGACACATAACACACAATATTAAAAAGACGCCCAATTCGTATATGAATTTAAGGGACAAAAATGAAATTTGTCTAAAGGTTCCAAGAAGAAGTCAATCCCCAGAGGTATTAAAAGGTACAACTAAACAAAAAATGCAGCCATGTAGGTTTTCCATTTCATTTCACTGGAATCTATTCACACATTTAAAATGAATTTGAAGACACAAAGTTATGTATAATTTAGGAGTGCTGTAACGTTAATGGTATGTGTCCACTGGATCTGTTGTTTCTCCGCTTCCTGTTCAGTGGCTATGTGAAATGCGCCGCAAAGCATTAGGCTGTCGTTTCCATTAAGTTTAATTTTTTAAAACTTTATGCTATTGAGGTTGCGTCGACTGCAGTGGTTTGGTGCTGTACATTTAAACCAGTGGTTTTTGATGTCAGATAACAACAGAATTGTTAACTGCACCTACTATTTCTCTCACCTCAAATGTTGTTACAAGTATTTATTGATTTGTTTTATGTCTGTCTTCTGTGTTGGCCCTGCGATGGACTGGCTATCTGTCCAGGGTGTACCCTGCCTCTCGCCCGAAGATGCTGGGATAGGCTCCAGCCCCCCCGCGATCCCAAAAGGATTAAGCGGAAGATGATGGATGGATGGATGGACATGAAAGGCAAAGTTTATTCACAATCCGCCATGTTGTCCAGCAGTGGAAACTAGTAAAAAGATCATGGTTAGATGTGTCAGTCAACCAAAATGATAAAAATGCAGAAACTTACCAGATATTTTCAGTGAGGATCCCATAAGGTTCTTGAAAAAAAAAATCAATTCTTAAAAAAATGGATGAGCAATGTCATGTGAAAATTATAATGGCTGATGAGAAGGGCAGACTTCCTTTTTAATGAAGATCAGGATAATATTCTAGCCTCACTAAAATAGTTCACAACTAATATGATGGAGTCTTCCCCAGTTTAAATTTAAAGTGCTGTTTTAAGAACAGGGTAAAATCCTTTTTTAATATAGCTTACGTTTAAGGAGGGATTTTGTGTCTTTTATCGCCACTTTTGTTCTGCTGTTATCTGATCCATACTGCTGGTTGGCCTCCAATAATGTACTTGGCACCTTACTGTTATGTTTTTATGTCTGCCCTCTCCATCCTCCCTATCCCCTCACCCCCAGCCAGTCGCAGCAGATGACTGCCCCTCCCTGAGCCTGGTTCTGCTAGAAGTTTCTTCCTGCCAAATGGGAGTTTTTCCTCTCCACTGTCGCTTAGTGCTTGCTCATAGGGGATTGTCTGATTGCTGGGTTTTTCTGAGACTGTGGGGTTTTTCTCTGCACTCTGGTGCCATGAGACGGCCTCTGTTGTGATGTGGCGCAGTATAAATAAAGCTGAATTGAACTGAACTGAATTGTTATCAATTTGTCCAGAGCTGCAGAAAACACCTTGGAAGGTGAGTAGCATGTCTGCTGACTACTGGTCTGTACTAACAGCACAAACATTGTCACAACGGGGTGTAGTTGCGTCACATAAAGTTGTTTAGTTTGCATGGAAAAATGAGCAGTGTCAAACCAAACCTTACTAGACCAAATGTAGATAATGTAACAAAAGTATGAACTGTTGCCCAGACCTTGGTGCAAACTTTCCTATGTGAAAACACCCTTGGTGTTCTCAGCTGTAGGACTGTGAACACATACACCTCTAAGCCACCACAGTAGTGGCCTAGAGTAACGGCCTAGAGTCTCCATCCCACAACCAGGAGGTTGGGGGTTCAAGTCAAAGCCGGGTCATGCCAAAGACCATATAAAAATGGAACTTCCTGCCGACCAGCTTGGTGCTCAGCAAAAATGGAATGGAGGAGGGAAATGTGGGCGGCAGTGGCTCAGGAGGAAGAGCAGGTCGTCCAATAACCAGAGGGTTGGTGGTTCGAATCCCGTTCTCCACAGCCATTCTGCCATTGTGTCCCTGGGCAAGACACTTTACCCACCTTGCCTCCAGTGTCCATGACACTGGGTTTGAATGTGTATAAATAAACAGTAGTGGTCAGAGAGGCCATTGGCATGAATTAGCAGGCACGTTTCTGTTGGTCTGCCCCAGGGCAGTTGTGGCTACAGTCGTAGCTTACCATTGTCTGTCTGAAGTGAATGAATAATGGACTCACTGTAAGCGCTTTGACATTCCTTGACATGTGAAGTGCCATATAAATCTAATCCATTATTATTATTATACCATAAGTGGCAGGAAAGTACATCTTATTTCTACCTTTTTCCTTAGAAATATTAGAATGTCTAGCCCTCAGCAATACCAGCAGCCGAGATACTAGACTTAGCAACACCATCAGTCGAGATACTCTCCCACAGCAACACCAGCAGTCCAGATAGGACTCCGTAACACCAGTAGTTGAAATAGCAGGCCTCAGCAACACCAGCAGTCATGATCCTAGGCCTCAGCAACACTAGCAGTTCAGATACTGGGCCCTAGCAACACCAGTAGTTGAGATACAAGGCCTTAGCAACACCAGCAGCCGAGATATTAGGCCTTAGCAACACCAGCCGCCATGACACTTGTCCTTAGCAACACCAGCAGTCGAGATACTAGGACACTGCAACACGAGCAGTTGAGATAATAGGCCTTAGCAACACCAGCAGTTGAGAAAATAGGCCTTAGCAACACCAGCAGTTGAGATACTAGCCCTTAGTTACACCTGTAGTCAGATTTGGATTCATTTTATTAAATGTCCCAGAAGAGCAATTTGGTATGCAGCAGAATAAGTAAGAAAAACCATACATACTGTATAATATAAACCATATCAAAGAACCTAATTTTAAAAACATACAGTACATACACAAAATATTAGACAAGATATTAGTCAAGATATTAGGCCGCAGCAACACCAGCAGGGAACATACTAGCCCACATCAATACCAGCAGTCATGATACTAGGAGTCAGCAATACCAACAGTCGAAATATTAGACCCTAGCAACACCAGCAGCCCAGATACTAGGTCTCAGCAACACCAGTAGCTGATATACTGTACTAGGCCTCAGCAACACCAAGAGTTGAGATACTAGACCTTAGCAGTACCAGCAGTTGAGATACTAGACCTCATTAACACCAGCAGCCACGCTAACAGGCCACAGTAACTCCACCACCAGCAGCATAAGCAGCTATGCTTCTAGGCCAGTTCATCACCACCAGTAGTTAGTAGGTAAGCTAGGAGGCTGAGCTCTGTGACATCTGGGGTGAACAGAAGTGAACCTGAGACTAAGCCTTTTAAGTGTCCAACGGCTGTCTGTAGGTATTGCAAATAATGATTGGTTGCTACCTACAGTCATGTGAAAAAATTTGGACACCCCTTTAAATATTCAGTTCTTTATTAAGAAATGTTCACATATCTATGTCTAACCTTGTTTTTTTTTTTGTTTTTATTTGCATTTTTTAACATTTATTTTAGCCATTTTAAGTGGGAATGAATGTCGGGGTGTCCTAAAAAAAGATGGGGGTGGGGTGTTAATTTATTCCTCAACATTTGTTTAGAATTACATTTTACAGAAAATTTGAAAAAAAAAGTCTTTAATTTATTTTTAGTTGTTTAGTTGTATTACATGAATCTCCCAGTATTTTTAACATTGATATTAAATATCCATATGTCCAAATATGTAAAAAAAAAAAACACAGGCTTATAAAGGGTGTCCTAATTTTTTCACATGACTGTAGCTAGCAGCAGGTGTGAAGAGTGACAATCCATCCATCCAGCCATCCATCTTCTTGACCAGTTCATGATCCAGACCTACTAGACATACTGTAAGATGGAATGACACACATTTACAGTAGATCTTGTGACTTTTTACGACCATCTTGACCTCAAGCACAATCTGGATGCAGGCCTCTGTGAGGGCCACAGTGTGTGACTGTAATAATAATGAGAGTAATTGGCTAGGAAAACTAGCAATTCCCCAGAAAAGTGGATGGACATATGCATGGCCAGATACAGCGGTGAAAGTAACTTCTGAACACATTAACATTTTTCTCATTAAACATACAGTATTTCTGATGGAACCACTGACCTGAGATTTTCACAAGATATCAGTAACAACCCAAGTAATCCATACATACAAAAAAAAAAAAAAAAAATCAGGGCAACTGTGGTAACAAAACAAGTTATATTTAATAAAGTGGAATGACACAGGGAATAAGTATTGAACATGCTTGGTGAAATTCATTTAATTTTAGATTTTTTTTTAAGATTTAGATTCATTATTAGTCCCACAATGGGGAAATTACAGGGCATCCTCATGAGTGGATAAGGCAGCCACTGGTGCGGTGCCCAACCTTTTCACCATTCACACACACATTCACACTTGGGGCCACTTTAGAGTCTTCAATTAACCTAACTTGCATGTTTAGTAGAAATTTTTAGTAGAAAAGCCTTCGTTGGTAGTAACAGCTTCCAGATGCCTCCTGTGTGGAGAAACTAGGCACAGGCATTGTTCAGGAGTGATTTTAGCCCATTCTTTCACACAAACTGTCTTCAAATCTTGAAGGTTCCGTGGGTGTCTTCTATGAACTCTGACCTTCAGTTTGTTCCATAAATTTCTCATTGGCTTCAGGTCATTTGACTGACTGGGCCATTCTAGCAGCTTTATTTTCCTTCTCTGGAGCCAGTTGAGAGTTTCCTTGGCTGTGTGTTTGGAATCATTGTCTTGCTGAAATATCCACCCTCATTTCATCTTCGGCATCTTGGCAGATGGCAACAGGTTCTTATCAGGGATGTCTCTGTACATTTGTCCATTCATCTTTCTATTACATGAAGTCTGCCTGTACCATGTGCTGAAAAACACCCCCACACCATGATGGGGTGTGCAGTGCCATTTCTCCTCCAAGCATTGTGTGTGTTTTGGCATCCAGAAAGTTCAATTTTGGTCTCATCTGACCAGACTATTCTATATTCTCCCATTATTTATTTATAGGTAACAAAAGTCTAGAGAGAGGTCTTTGCTTCTACCTATCATGAGTTATTTGTGGTGTGACAATCTGATATTCACAGACCTTTTTAAAGGCTATCAGTCAGGACTTAACCAGCTGAAATTAATTTGCACTGATGGGGGACGGGATGGCTTCCTAAATTCTGATGGATTTCAGCTGGTTCTTAACTTTGTGCCTTTTTGTACCTCTTTTTTGTCATGTGTTCAATACTTATTCCCTCTGTCATTCCACTTTATTGAATATAACTTCTTTTGTGAACACAGTTGCCTTGATTTCTTTGTATGTATGGATTACTTGGGTTGTTACTGATATTTGGTGAAAATCTCAGGTCAATGGCTCCATCAGAAATATGTTTAATAAGAAAAATGTTGATGTGTTCAATACTTATTTTCTCCACTGTAAATGGAGATGGTGGACATAGAGCAACAGCATTATTTCATTTCACCTTCACCAGAATTAGGAAAAAGGGGAAAAAGCAAAGATGTTAAAGTGAAGATTATGATTTCCATAAATCCAGACCAAAATCATACTTCTTATGTGTTAAATAAAACCTGTGATTAAACATTGCTAAGATCTAACACCTCGATGTAACACATCTTTAAAAGGGAATACTTTATCAAATCCTCTGATGGTTTTATTTGCTGATGTTTACATCGAAATTTGAACATTAATGACACATCTCTCTATCGCTCTCTCTCTCTCTCTCTCTCTCTCTCTCTCTCTCTCTCTCTCTCTCTCTCTCTCTCTCCATATTATCAAATTAGAAGACATGTCAGCACTCATCACCCTCGCTATATGTTGTTTGGCTGCTTAATGAGAGCTGGGTGGAAGATGGAAAATGTCCCATGTGCTGTGTGTTTAATGACTGGATTTCTTGAGCTCTCATCATACAGCAGGATTGCCAGGATAGAGCAGACACCGCCCTTCTACTGGCTACTGCAGGAAGAAGAAGAAGGGGGGGGAAAAAACAGTTTTTCAGCTCGCATCATCATCACCAGCTCTCTCCACTTTAAGTGCAGTGCTGCCGCTAAGCATTCAGACAGAGGTCCATCAAAATTATGCGCCTAAGATGCAAAGGCCTGCAAAATTCCTGGATGTATGACTACAACTGAGCATATATTTTCAATTGGCATTTTATTTTTCATGATCTATTGAACCATATTAAGGTGTCTTGCCAACAGGCACACCAAAGTAAAAAAATCATGCTGGAAAAAAAAAAGAAAAAAATGAAGAAATCATCACACTGGAGTGGGTGAAACAGATACATCTTTGACACTGTGGTTCAAAAAATGACTCCAATGTCAAGAAAAATCTAGATATGTAATATTCTATTCAATTCAATTCAAACGTTTATTTCAAACTCAGGGTTCATATTACAAATAGATAAATAAATAAAGTATATACAGATCAGCAGACACTCGGCGCTCCTGCAACAACAAAAAAACATAATGGGCTCAGTGTAAAATGGAACGCCACCACTTCCAAATGCTGGAATGAAGTGCGAGTGACGAGCCGACAACCGCTGACATAAGATGATTGTTACATACCAGCAGTCTTCTCAAAAAACTGTAAACATTCCTACGCATCAATTCTCCAAAAGACGGAATGTTCACAGACACAAACAGCCTGCCTGCACTCGACCTCCGTGGCACATCCAACAACCTTCCTAGGGAGTTACTATATGCAATGCGGATTTTGTTCCCAACAGCAACACCGCTATTAAACCATAACGGCGAGCAGTACATTGAGGTACAGAAGGTCTTGAACAACATACATTTGACCTCAGGAGAACATCCATGGAAATTACGCAACAGCAAACTGGTTTGAGCGCACAGTTTCCCGAGATGCCCCTCACAATCAGCATTGGTCTTATCAGACTCAATCCACACACCTAGGTATTCGACCCTTTCGACAAAGCCCAAGCTATCACCACAAAGTGACACAACAGGACTCGACGCACTGACGCCCTTTGGTTTGAAAGCCATACACATAGATTTAGTACAGTTGAACAGGATGTCATTTTTTTTACCAAATTTTTCACATACAGAAAAATTGAGTAAAAATATTGAGTCATCAATTCAATCTGTGATTTTTTTAAAGCAAAGTCTGGGTTTTTATTCCTTGAGCAGCAATTTATATTCGGTATTCTGTGCCCCGAACCCTCCGCACCCTTCCTAATGTGGGCACCCTAAAGCAGAGAGTTCAGGGTGGTGACACCCAGCAAAAGTACGAAGCATCAACGAAAACAGGCATAACATCGATTTGGACAGAAACACCGAAATTTAAGAGGAGGCGGGCAGCAAAATGGGTTGCAATCAGGGGTGGAAATTAGCACCCACTACCAGTCACGTGTGGGTGAATTTGCTAAGCGGGTGGTGAATCCAGCTTTCACACTGGCCATCATGGTGGGCAAACAAACGGTGGAGCCTTCCATCAGTAGGTGGCGGTAATGCGTGCTAGCACTGGCGTGCCATAATAAATGTGAAAGAAGAAGAAATACCAGTGAGTGGCCTAGCTTGTGACCCTTTTAAAATTAAAAAAAAAAAAAAAAGTGGTCTTTTATCTGTAGAACCCACCAGCCACTGTGACTGGGGGAAATAAAAGCCCATTTTCAGCACTGGTTGCATGGTAGCAGGAGCGGAAAGGCAAGGACACACTCCATGTATGAGATTAGCTAAAAGGATGCACGGCTGGTTGCTAGCCAAGATGGTAGGTTATGTTGGCAAATGCTGAGGTGAATGGATGCACAGTGATAGAGAAATCATATTTCTAGTCTATTTTTACCTCCGCCAGGCCGAAAAGGCCAGGAGGAGGTTATGTTTTTGCCGGGGTTTGTCTGTCTGTCTGTCTGTCTGTCTGTCTGTTGGTTAGCAAGATAACTCAAAAAGTCTTGGACGGATTTCCATGAAACTTTCAGGCGTTGTTGGAAATGGTACAAGGAAGAACTGATTAAATTTTGGGGATGATCCGGATCACCGTCTGGATACAGGAATTTTTTAAAGCATTCTTTAACACTGTGACATACGGCTATTTTCAACATGTGCGCAGGCGCAATGGAGGGCACTGGTCATCGTGTCTGACCAACATAAACTCCGCCTTCTTCAACGTTTTAGGCACAAAAGCACGCGGAAAACACCGTGCCTGTGTTTGCGCGACGCTGCAAAAGCTGAGACGGGCAGCTGTCCGCCGCCGGATTATTTGGCAGAAATTCCCCGGGAAGCCATAGGCGCTGCGCAAAAACCAGCTGCTCGGCAGCGTGCTGTGTGCCTGTGTTTGCGCAACGCTGCAAAAGCTCAGACAGCCAGCTGTCCGCCACTGGATTATTTGGCAGAAATTCCCCGGTCAGCCATAGTAGCTCCGCAAAAAGAAGCTCTCTGCCGGGGAATTTTCCAAATCATCTTTGGCCGCGGAGCGCAACCCCAATAAAGATAAAGATTACATGTACCACGAAGGTCGACTGCAAGCAAGATGTTTGTGTCTGTGAACATTCCGTCTTTTGGCGAGTTGATACGTAACGATGTTTACAGTTTGATGACAAGGTTGCTGCCATGTAACAATCATCTTATATCAGCAATTGTCAACTCGTCACTCACACTTCAGCATTTGGAAGTGGTGGCGTTCCATTTTATACTGAGTCCAGTATTGTATGTTATTGTTGTTACAAGACCGCCGACTGTCTGCTGATCTGTATATACTTTTATTTATTTATTTTCTACTCCTTTTAGTTCTGCATTTAATATGAACCCTGAGTTTGAAATAAACGCTTGATTTTTGAATAAAACCCACGCCAACCCATCTACCTAATTGGCATCCGTCAGTGAAGCCCTCAGTGCTGCTTTCAGTGATCTAAAATGCTCACATAACCCATTGGCCTGTGGGTTGTACGCAGTTGTGTCATGACTTCTTTTGTTTTTTCTTTTGAATTCTTGGATGGAACATGGGTGGGCAATATAAGCTGTGGATTCAGCCATCACATATTTCAGATAACTTATGTTGAACTGTATAATCAGAGGAGCTATTGTCTAATTTGACCTTGTTGGATTTTATTACCCCCTTTGTTATATTATTCACTTTCTTTTAAGTGAAAGTGAAGTAGATTTATTTCGAATCTATTCGAAATAAAGATTAATTCATTCGTTCATTCAATTGCAACACCCCCAGCCTGGGAGTTTGCAGATGCAGGACATGGACACAACACCAACACTTCAGTTTATTACCTCCGCCAAGGAGGTAATGCTTTTACTACTGAACCACTAATCCTATCATTGTGAATCCAATTGCTACTCAGATGTTTTCATGGTCAAGGAATCTGACAACGTACACACAAACACTGTATGGGGGGAACTGTGGCGCTTGGCGGAGGTCTGCGCTCTCCGAGTGCTTTTCTAGTTGATTATGTTATTCTGATATTGGTATGACATGACATTTAGTCATTATTCTGACTTTGCATTTAACCATATGTACCTTAATTTTCTGTATTGAGCGTGTACTCTTCTGTATAACTGATGTTGTGACCAGCATTTGCTTTCTGAGGTCAACACATGACCCGGTATCTCCTTAGTTAAGACCCGGCACCGGTCTGTCTCAGGGACATGACCTTCTATATGTCAAAGAGTATTACTGCGTTCTTAAATTATCTGTCCACTTGTGATGTCTTGTGATTCTGCTGACAAAGCAAGAACTTCATGCATCTGTGGTAGTCATGTGTCGCAGATTAGATACGTAAACAGTGCATATAAGTCCAATGTCTCTGTCAGAATGTTTATGCATTTTCCACTTGGTACTTCTGGGTGTGAAATTGTGTCACTGCGCAGGAATAAACCCTTTTTCTCATCTGACCGCAAACGCCATTGCTTCAGCTTATTCTTCTAAGTTAGAATTCCTCTAACACACAGGAACTCAAGAATGAACTAATACATCTAAGCTAAAACACTGAGCGCATTCAGAAAAAAATAGTTAACTTGAGACTGTTTTCACACATGAAAGTCCACACCAAGGTTCATGTTTTTGTTACGCTGTCCACATTTGGTCTGGTTAGGTGTTATGGATTTTTTTTTATTGTCCATTCATTCTGTCTCCTGTAATCACATGAGACTGCGAGGATCCAACGCCGCCTTGAACACTGTACAAGAACATTTAGATGTAGCTCACTCCAGGTTCTCAAAACAATGCTTATCTGTTTGGTCTATTGTATTAAAACTCCTGCAGCAGTGTTGTGTGAAATTTTCCATTCTTTGCCAAGATGTAAATAAATACTCAGAAAAGGCATCTTTGACTCTGCGCTTTATTTATTCACCAGATCAACAATGAACATTTATTAAAATAAAGAAAATCCATGACATAGGTTTGGTTTCACTCTGCTCCCTTTTCAAGCGAACTAAACAACTTTATGCACTGTGCCCATGTCTTGTTGTCATGATGACATTTATGTTGTTAGCAAAGAACAGTAGTTCACCAAGATGCTACTCACCATCCCATTTGTTTTCTGCAGTTCTGGACAGCTTTTTCAGGTGGTATTACTCTCTTTTTTTCATAAACTCTGTTGCATCCTCTATGGAAATATCTGGTGTGTGAATTTTTGTGGGTAACCACCATAATTCAGTTAAAAACTGTCTTTTCCTCTCCCCAAGTGCTACTGCAGCTCAGTTTCTCTCATTTCAGCTGCTGTAACTTGCTGTGTTTGGTCCCAAAGTCTTAACCTTTCTGAAAACTGCTTTCACACTCTGAACGAACCAGACAAAAAATCAGTTGGATCAGGACTGAGATGCCAGACAAAATTTTTTCTCTTTGGTCCAGATTATGGTTCAGAGAGGATTCACACATAAAATTTTGGTCTGAATCAAATAAAAAAACAGGAAAATAGATTAGGTGTGGAACGCACCCTAAGTTTGCTTATGACAAAAGCAATTAACCTGGTGGAAAGCTTTTTTGTTGTTTTTTTCTCCTTACAGTGACATAACTACTGAGACTCTTATGGGACATTGCAGGGAAAAAATCAGTTTTGAGGCCACATTTTACTAAACTGAGGGGGAAAAAAAACCCCTGCAATTTCATTCCTACATTTTCCTTCATTCAAAGTTTAATTATTGCATTCCAGTATTTTACCCATTTTTCTTCTCAAGTTTTACTTAATTCATTCCCATGTTTTAAGTACTCTGCTCCTGTCATGATCCGGTGCACAGGCGGTGGCTGTGCCAGATTAGTTTTGTCTTTTTCTGGTTATTTATTGTTTTTCTCTTCACCTTGTTTGTTGTGTTTGGTTCCTGGTTGTGATTAGTTCTTTGTTAGTTTCTGTATTTCCTTTTTTGGTTCATTGTTTTGATCGTTGCTGGTGCTGTGACAGCTCGCGTGCCACTTCCGGTTGTCAGATTCTGTTCGCGGGCTGTCACGGCTGCCAGCAATGATCGCCACTCATGACCTCGCAGGTGTTGTCAATCCGGGGTTCCCTATTTAAGCAGTTTGCAACACTTCCCTGGCACAATGGCGAAAGACCTCTTCAGTCGGGAATTCCCCGGACTTTGCTACAGCTAAGTTATTATTTACCTGTCTTGTTCTTGTTCATTGCTCCAGCCTCAGTGCTGCGTTTTTCATTGCCTTGTGTGTTGTTTTCTGTGTTTCTTTTCTTTAAATAAAAATGCAAACTCACAGTCAGCGTTTGGCATCCGTGTTTGCCCTTGTGGAGGGCCGTTTATGACAGCTCCCACATTTTAGTTAATGTGTAAGAACTAATGACAGTTTTGACACCACCAGACAACCTTTAATTTCAGCCATCACTAAAATACATACCTGCAAGGTGCGGCAACCACCTTCAGCAGCACTTAAGTATATTATGAAAAATATTAGCCTCCATATGTTACAATTTAGCAACGTGTCTCTGTTCGACACCACAAACATGGCTTCTGAAAAGACGCCAAGTTAGATGTGATCAAATTAGGAAACAACTCCTTTATTGTGGATTTAATTCATGATGAAACATAAATGTCACTCAATATCCGTCCCATGCTGAGGATTTCATTTATGGCTTCAATTAGGTGTCCTGTCTCAGTCTTTAACATTGCGTGACATACAGTCATGCTCCACGTTCGCATTACAAATGGACATCTTTTAGTTTTTACAAATAAGCAGGAATAGACTTTAAAATTCAGAATTAATTACTACAAATCGCTGGCACACTAGATAGAAGTACTGCTAAATCAAATATAAAAACACGACTCTTTATTTCTCTAATTTTTGAAATGGCAAGACATTTCAGCATTGTTTGAATGAGCGCAGTGCTTTCTGGATTTAAGTGCTTCTTAGCCCAACAGTAGAAGACAAACGCGCTGAGGAGGATCTGGGATGGAAATATATTCCTATCACCTGCAGCACTTCTCTTCATGTCTGAGGACTCTAAATGCTGGCTGAGACTACGGGAATTTGGCAGACTTCACTGTTCTGCACATGCTAAAATACACAGAGCAGATGGGTTTTACGATAAGAACCGGTGTCTGCGCTCTCATCCACAAAGTAGGGCTGAGGCTATTTGCATTAGCATTTCATACATAGATAAACCTCACCTTCTCGCTGCCAGTTAGGCTCCCTCATGAGCAGATGAAGTGAGAGAGATTTTGGGGGTGGGGGGTTTCACAGATGCTTGCCACTCCGCTTCTCAAGTACCCACGGAGACTCTTGGGGAGGGTGTTAGGAGCGCAAACAGGCAAACACGCCACCTTTTCATCCAAATAAAGAAACAGGTAGTCATGCAGGCGGCAGAACAGACGGGAGAGAGAATAGGTGTAAGAATAATGGCGTGGCCTTGTGTGCAAAACTTTTTTTTTTCTTTTTTGCCTCTCTTTTCTAAAATCTTCAGTACCACTAAAAGAAGTACCACAGTAGGATGATGATCAAAGGTCACCCATTTTTAAATAGGCTTATGATTCACCCACAATGTTCTGTTGATCATTCGTTATGTAGCAGACACAAAATGCGTATTGTAGAGACCAGGAGAGTCAGACAGCGTCTCAGTCAGGATGCAGTGGTTAAACATAAGAGGACAATAGTCACGGGCGTCATGGGGAGTTGGCAAGAAGAGGGAGAAAGAGGGGTTCAAGGGGAATGTATTGTGTTGTTAGATGTCATGCAGTGTGATGTGAAATGTCATGCAGAGGTGAGATGATCTGTTGGAATATAAGGAGAGACTGTGCTTGGCTGTATCATGTTTTTTCTGCGTATGACTGATGTGAGAGTGTTAATAAACTTCGTCTGTTCGTAAGCCTGCCTCCTCATTTCCCACACTCTCCACACTGGTGACCCTGGACGTATTATGGAACACAAGGCAAGACCCCAGAGTCGGCCCGGACGGGAAGCCCCAGCAACGCGGCAAGCATCCCACAGACGGCCTGGACGGGAACCCCCAGCAACGCGTGCGCTGTTTCAGTCAAGCTACCGGACTTTTGGCAGCACAACCCGCGCTCTTGGTTCCACCACACCGAGGCCCAGTTCGCCCTCCGGGGAATAACGGCAGACGACACCAAATTTTACTATGTGGTTGCAGCGCTGGACGCTCGCACAGCTCAGCAGGTAGCGAGCCTGCTCGACCAGCCCCCAGCCCACAAGAGATACGAGGCTCTCAAAGCTGCACTGACCCGGTGCTACACGCTCTCAGACTGTGAGAGAGCAGAGAGGCTTCTGAGGCGTTCCGAGTTAAGAGATGGTTCGGCTGTTGATTTGATGGAGAAGATGTTGGCGGTAATGAGCACGGACGACGGGCATTTTCTGTTTGTCCACCTTTTCCTCCAGAACCTTCCAACAGAGGCGAGAGCGGTTCTGGCCAATTTGCCGTTGCTGGCCGCGCATGACTACCGTGCGCTAGCCCAGGAGGCAGACCAGATCATCCTCACCACCAGAGCGCTCACAGTCAACGCGGCGGTGTCGGAGCCCAGCGAGACGACCAGAGGAGGCGAGGAGCCACCGACGGTAGCGGCAGCGGGGGCCAAGGAGCGCCAGAGAGACATGCTCTGCTTCTACCACCACTGCTTCGGATCGATCTCGGAGTTTACGACCGATATTCATCATGTGTCGGGTAAACTGAATGTGGTGGCGGACTGCCTCTCGCGCGCGGTAGTGGCCCCGGTCTGCGTAGGGATAGATTATACAGCCATGGCCGCAGAGCAGATTAGTGATACAGACGTGCGCGCGCTCCAGTCTGGACCAACAGGGTTAAGGATGGAGAGCAGAGTACTGCAAGACGGCAAGCCCCCCCTAATCTGCGATGTCTCCACGGGACGCCCGCGCCCGTGGCGCCGCCGCGTGTTTGAGTCAGTTCACGCTCTGGCACACCCAGGAGTGCGCGCGTCAGTCAAAATGGTGGGAGCGAAATTCGTGTGGCCAGGCCTGCGCAAACAAGTGAAAGAGTGGGCGGCAGCCTGCGTAGCATGCCACCGAGCTAAAGTGCACAGACACACGAAGGCTCCTTTGGAGCCATTTAGTATACCGGCTAAAAGATTCGACCATGTTCACGTGGACCTTGTGGACTCTCTCCCACCGTCGCAGGGGTGCACGCACCTTCTGACAGTGGTGGACCGCACCACACGCTGGCCAGAAGCAGTCCCGCTGGCGGCAACCACGTCCGCGGACGTGGTGCGTGCTTTTTTGACAACATGGGTGGCGCGTTTTGGAATCCCGTCGGACATCATGTCCGATAAGGGCCCTCAATTTGTTTCCAAACTTTGGTCCACGATGGCCCGCAGCCTGGGTGTCGCAGTTCACCGCACAACCGCGTACAACCCACAGGCAAATGGATTATGCAAGCGTTTTCACAGGTCACTGAAAGCACCACTCAGGGCTTCGTTGACGGATGCAAATTGGGTTGACCGGTTGCCCTGGGTTTTATTGGGGTTGCGTTCTGCACCAAAAGAGGATTTGGAGGCTTCCCCGGCTGAGCTGGTTTTTTCTCAACCACTGCGGCTGCCCGGGGAATTTTTGCCAGATAATCCTGCGCCGGACAACTGCCCGTCTCAGCATTTGCAGCATAGTGCAGACACAGGCACGCTGCCCGGCCCGGCCCACCACTGTTTTCCACGCGCTTTCGTGCCAAAAACTTTGAAGAACGCGGAGATCGTGTTCGTCAGACACGATGCCCACCGCCCTCCATTGCGCCCACCCTATGATGGCCCATTCAGAGTGCTGGAAACAGGGGACAAGCATTTTTTGTTAGACTTGGGGGGGGGGGGCGTCGGGAGAAAATATGCATAGACAGACTTAAGCCCGCCTTTGTAGTGGCGGACGAGCAAGTGCTGCTGGCTCGGGCCCCTCGGCGTGGAAGACCCCCACTGAGAACTCCCCAGGCAAACGATTCATCACGACAGCCACACGGGCAAAGCGGATTCTCCCCCCTCCCTCGCCATGGCCCACCCGCAGTCAGACGCACGTCCAGCAGCCCCCCGCCGGCACAGAGACCCTCATTACAGCAGATATGGGAGGAGACTGAAGCCCAAAAGACGTGCGGACTGAAACTCTGTCTGGGGGGGTGGTGGGTGTAGCAGACACAAAATGCATATTGTAGAGACTAGGAGAGTCAGACAGCGTCTTAGTCAGGATGCAGTGGTTAAACATAAGAGGACAATAGTCAGGGTCGTCATGGGGAGTTGACAAGAAGAGGGAGATGGGGGTTCAAGGGGAATGTATTGTGTTGTTAGATGTCATGCAGTGTGATGTGAAATGTCATGCAGAGGTGAGATGATCTGTTGGAATATAAGGAGAGACTGTGCTTGGCTATATCATGTTTTTTTCTGCGTATGACTGATGTGAGAGTGTTAATAAACTTTGTCTGTTCGTAAGCCTGCCTCCTCATTTCCCACACTCTCCACAGTTATGTTTAAAAGGATTATGGGCAGTAACCCCTAGAATTACATGGACACCCTCACCCCCCCTAGAGTGTCAAGTGAATCTTCTGTCTATCTAAATGCAAGGAATCTCTGTCTGTGTAGAAAGGGTAGTCCTCACAAATGATGATCAGAAAATTAGTCCCAATCAAACACGAAAACCAGTATCTCTGTGTGTGTGTGTGTGTGTGTGTGTGTGTGTGCGCGCACGCGCGTGCGCGCGCATGTGCTCCCGTCTTTCTATTCTTGTGTGGACCACCCCTTGACAAACCACCTTTAATGTGACATTTTTCTTTGTGAGGACATTTGGCCTGGTGTACTAGAATCCAGTCCCCAACATGCAAGATACACAATTATGAATATAAATAATAAAAGATCACACAAAGAAGTGATCTGACAAACAGATAAGATAAGACAAGCCTTAATTAAGCCCCTTTTCCACTAGTACCCACTCAGCCCTACTCTACTCTACTCTTCCCAGTTTGTAGGGTTTTCCATTAGTACCCAGTACCTGGTACCAGGTACTTTTTTCATATCTATTTCAGGGTAGGGTACAACCATGATAAAGCGAGCTGAAAATGTGATGCAAACAGACTGCAGGCCACTGATTGGTCAGGGCGTAACATCATGAATGCTCCCATCTTCTGCAGAATCTCCAAACCGCCATTTACAAAAGTTCACGGAGTAAACACGGTCACCGAGTAAACATGATATTAACCCTTAGAGTGTGAGATTTTGCATGCCCCTAGTGGCAGAGCTCGGCACTACGCCTGTCATCTCACCCTGACATCTCCGGCTTCATTGAGGATTTATACTGATCTGCCAGTTTCAGAAGGTGGCAGACATGCATTGGAGAACTCAATGGATGACACGTAATACACCAAAGAAGAAGAACTCCTCATTTCCTTTTCCTGTATTCCCTTCTTTTACCTCAGAAAGCTAATATGGCTGCGATCCATCATCGTGCACTGTCACTTAGACGGCTTTGGACACGGAAAATAGCCGTGGGATACAAGCAAAATTTATGTGGGATAATCATAAGACTTTGTAGATGTGGTAGAGAGCGTAAATGACCAACAAAATGCAAAATAATGACCACGATGGGTGAAAATGCAGCAACCACGGCAGTGAGTGAGTCTCGTTAGCTGCAGGTAAGTGACAAATTTGTTTTTTTTTTAAATATTGTACTGATTTCTTGTTCATATACTTTGAAGATAAGATGATGAGGTACCTCTACAAAAAACGGTGTCAAAACGACTGAACCATTTTTTTGTGTAAATATGTCCAAAATAAACATTTGACTGAGTTATGGAACTTAAAGAGGTGCCATGACATTATGCAAATTAAATGCATAAATTTATTCCTATCTGAAACTTTGGATCATATTTTACATCTTTCTAATTGACAGTAAGCCATTATCTCTTACCACTTTCAAGTTATAGCCTTGGAAATCTGACCTATTTTATTGACAAAAAATATTTACCACTCTTGACCACTCAGAGGGTTAACAGAGATGGCTTTGCAGGTTTCGTGGAAATCTACACCATGGTCCAACAAAGCGGTGCAGAGTTTTCTGTGCTTGGTGGCAGATAGTATCCAGAGAGACCTAACAACTAAACAGATGGCAGCCCAGGATAACTACGGAGAAGCTGAAGATGAAATTGAGAGAACCATCAATGGTGAGTCCATCCATCCATCCATCTTCTACCGCTTTTCCGGCGGTCCGGGTCGCGGAGGCAGCAGTTCAAGCAGAGAAGCCCAGACTTCCCTCTCCCCAGCCACCTGCTCCAGCTCTTCAGAGGGGATACCAAGGCGTTCCCAGACCAGCTGGGAGACATAGTCTCTCCACCGAGTCCTGGGTCTGCCCCGGGGTCTCCTCCCAGTGGGACGTGCCTGAAACACCTCAAGTGGGAGGCGTCCAGGAGGCATCCTAATCAGATGCCCATACCACCTCAACTGACTCCTTTCAATGTGGAGGAGCAGCGGTTCTACTCTGAGCCTCTCCCGGATGACTGAGCTCCTCACCCTATCTCTGAGGGTGAGTCCAGCAATCCTACGGAGAAAGCTCATTTCAGCCGCTTGTATCCGCGATCTCGTTCTTTCGGTCATTACCCAAAGCTCGTGACCATAGGTGAGAGTAGGAACGTAGATTGACTGGTAAATCGACAGCTTTGCCTTAGAACTAAGCTCCCTCTTCACCACAACAGACCGGTACAACGTCCGCATCACTGCAGATGCTGCTCCAATCCGTCTGTCGATCTCTCGCTCCATTTTCCCCTCACTCGTGAACAAGACCCCAAGATACTTAAACTCCTCCACTTGGGGCAGGAGCCTGTCCCCAACCCGGAGAGGACAATCCACCTTTTTCCGGCTGAGGACCATGGACTCGGACTTGAAGGTGCTGATTCTCATCCCAGCCGCTTCACACTCAGCGGCAAACCATCCCAGCAAGAGCTATAGGTCATTGCTGGATGAAGCCAACAGGACAACATCATCTGCAAACAACAGAGATGAGATCCTGTGGTCACCAAGCATTGACACCCTCCATTCCCTGGCTGCGCCTAGAAATTCTGTCCATAAAAATTATGAACAGGATCGGTGACAAAGGGCAGCCCTGGCGGAGTCCAACTCTCACTGAGAATGACTCCGACCGAGTGTTGGCAATACGAACCAAACTCTCACAACGGTCGTACAGAGACCGAATAGCTCGTAACAACAAGCCCGATACCCCATACTCCTGAAGCACCCCCCACAAAAATCCACGAGGGACGCGGTCAAATGCCTTCTCCAAGTCCACAAAACACATGTAAACTGGTTGGGCAAACTCCCACAAACCCTCAAGAATTCTCGAGAGGGTAAAGAGCTGGTCCAATGTGCCACGGCCAGGACGAAAACCACATTGCTCCTCCTGAATCCGAGGTTCGACCAACGGCCAGACTTTCCTCTCCAGTACCTTGGCATAGACCTTCCCAGGGAGGCTAAGGAGTGTGATCCCTCTAAAGTTGGAGCACACCCTCCGGTCCCCTTTTTTGAGGAGAGGAACCACCACCCCGGTTTGCCATGCCCAAGGCACTGCCCCCGACCTCCACGCAATGTTGCAGAGGTGTGTCAACCATGACAACCCAACAACATCCAGGGCCTTGAGGTACTCGGGGCTAATCTCGTCCACCCCCGGGGCCCGGCCACCAAGGAGATTTTTAACCACCTTGGCGACCTCAGCCCCTGTGATAGGCGAGTCATCCCCCTCGTCCCCAAACCCTGCTTCCTCTGTGGAAGGCGTATCAGTGGGATTGAGGAGATCCTCGAAGTATTCCTTCCACCGCCCAATGATATCCCCAGTCGAAGTCAACAGTGTCCCATCTGCACCATACACAGTGTGGACAGGGAGCTGCTTTCCCCTCCTGAGCCGCCGGACAGTTTGCCAGAATCTCTTTGAGGCCGACCGAAAGTCTTGTTCCATGGCCTCACCGAACTCCTCCCATACCCGGGTTTTTGCTTCAGCAACCACCCGAGCTGCACTCCGCTTGGCCTGCCGGTACACCTCAGCTGCTTCGGGAGTCCCACAAGCCAACCAAGCTTGATAGGACTCCTTCTTCAGCTTAATGGCCCCCCTCACCACTGGTGTCCACCACTTGGTTCGGGGGTTGCCACCACGAGATGCACCGACCACCTTGCGGCCGCAGCTCTGGGCCGCCGCTTCAACAACAGAGGTGGAGAACATGGCCCATTCAGACTCCATGTCTCCAGACTCCCTCGGAATGTGGTTGAAGTTCTTCCGGAGGTGGGAGTTGAAGACCTCCTGGACAGGGGCCTCAGCCAGATGCTCCCAGCACACCCTCACTATACGTTTGGGTCTACCCAGTCTGAATGGCTTCCTCCCCTGTCATCGGATCCAACTCACCACCAGGTGGTGATCAGTTGACAGCTCTGCACCTCTCTTTACTCGGGTGTCCAAGACATATGGTCGCAGTTCTGATGATACGATAACAAAATCAATCATCAACCTGCGACCTAGGGTGTCCTGGTGCCAGGTGCACATATGGACACCCCTATGCTTGAACATGGTGTTCGTTATGGACAGACTGTGGTTAGCACAGAAGTCCAATAACTGAACACCACTCAGGTTCAGATCAGGCAGGCCGTTCCTCCCAATCACCCCCCTCCAGGTTTCACTGTCATTGCCCACGTGCGCATTGAAGTCCCCCAGTAGGACAATGGAGTCTCCAAGGGGAGCACCCTCCAGCACCCCAGTCACAGACTCCAAAAAGGGTGAGGTACTCTGAAACATCATTTGGTGCATAGGCACAAATGATGGTCAGGACCCGTTTCCCAACCCGAAGGCGATGGTGAGTGATTTGTGATATTGTGCATCTTTTTGCTTATTTATCCTGTTGGTGGTAAGCTCACTTTTTTGGAGCAGTACAACGCCGTCCTGTGCTGGATAACGAGTGTTAGCTAGTAGCTAGCTAGCTAGTAGCCAACTCTGCTGATTCACGCTTGCTTTGTCTGAAGTATTCGCTTGTGAGGGCAAAATGATGAAATATGTTAATCCTGGTTAAAATCCTGGTTTGTGTATGTGTTGCACTTTGGTGCTGTGCATTAAGCTGTGCGTATTTTCTTTCTAGAATTTGTTTAATTTTGATGACTATGGCTTACAGCCCATGAAAACCCCAAATTCAGTTTCTCAAAAAAATAGAATATTACATAAAATTAATTTAAAAAAAATAGTTTTTAAATAGAAATGTTGGACGTTGAAATGTTGGTTAAAAAATATTTTTTAAAATTAATTTTATGTAATATTCTAATTTTTTGAGAAACTGAATTTGGGGGAAATTAAAATAAATAAACACTTGCAATATATCACTGTCCATGTAATGAATCTATATACAGTATGGGTTTCACTTTCTGAAATGAGTGGCAAAAAATACTGAACTTTTTCATGATATTCTAATTTTTTGAGATGTACCTGCATGTGTTGAACTTGCTTGAGCTAACCACCATCCATTTCTGTCTTGTCTAGGCAAGATTCCAAAAGGAAAAGCAGCCACCCCACAACGGACCTTGCCACTGTGGAGAGTACTGAAATCCTTTGCTTTTTTAGTTAAATTATAGATAAAGCGCCAAAACTAAAGTAGCACAATTTCCACTTAATATGAAAGGGACTGAACTGAGATTTATTTGATTGTGTGAATATTAATTACAGAATAATTGAAAATGAATGGCACATCAACTGTAAAATAAACCGCTTGTTAATGTATTTTTATTTTTTTTTTTGCCAGATCACTTGTGTGATCCTTTGTGAGTTATATTCATAACTGTATGTTGCACTTTGGGGAATGGGAGTTGTTCAGTCGCCAATATAATTTAGTTTATATGTGTAGTTTATAGTCTATCGTCAATAAACACATGCAGTATTATAATAACAGGACACATCACAAATATGAGACCCATTGTAGTGCATCCTTTTATATTTTAGCAATAAAAGTACAAAACACCGCCCACATTTGAAGCCAGGGCAAGAAGAGACACAGCGGTGACAGGGCGGTGGCTAAACTTTTATTGATAAAAATTCCATATTTTGACTGAGTGACTCCATACACGGTGATGCACACCCTCAGTTAAAGTACTAGATTCCATTCAAGTGAATGTATTAATTCATTCTGATCACTGATCTGTTCACACTCCGACAGGCAGTGAAAAGTAAGCTAGGAGCAGGAAGACAAAAGAAGAGGAAAACAGCAACCTTGTGTGTAGCAGAATGGAATGTACAGACTCTGTTGAACAGAACAACATCACAGCTCCCAGAAAGACAGACCGCGCTTGTGGCCCTGGAAATGAACAGGTACAATGTAGACATAGCTGCACTTAGTGAAACAAGATTGCCTGGATATGACAGCTTGGAAGACCATGGGTGCATCTTCTTTTGGAGTGGGAGATCAACTCAAGAAAGGAGAGAAGCAGGAGTGGGCTTTGCAGTTAGAAAGGAGATAGCAGCAATGCTTGATGAGGAACCGGTGCCAATCAATGACAGGATAATGACTATGAGACTCCCACTACAGCGGAAGATGTATGCCACACTCATCAGTGTATATGCCCCAACAATGACCAACACAGAGGAGGTGAAGGAAGAGTTCTACAGTGATTTACGTGAGACAATCAGGCGTGTACCGACTGATGACAGGCTGATACTCGTTGGAGATTTTAATGCAAGAGTTGGTTCGGACACCAAGAAATGGAAAGGAGTGCTAGGCAGTCATGGAGTAGGCAAGTGCAATGCTAATGGAGAACTTCTACTTGCACTATGTTCAGAGTACAACCTTGAGATAACCAACACTCTATTTAAGCACAAGG